>JAQOOI010000058.1:600000-830012 GCA_028554645.1 Omphalotus guepiniiformis
GAGCTCCTCAACGTGGCCTTCCTTCCTTCGTCCTTCGGAGATAGCGCAGAATGCAATGCGAATCGAAGACTCGGAAAACGGGGATGATATTGACACAGGAACGTCGTGAACTTCCATCTCTGGGTGGTTCTGCACGGATTCTATGATTCTAAGCCGCAACAACGAAATTACTATTAGCGAGGGTCTAGGAGTCAAGCAACGTAGCACGTACAACACCCTAATAGTAGCACCCATCGCAGGCATCCTACCGATACTTCGCTCGCCAAGTTGTGGACCACCATCGGCAGAACGCGGAAACGAGCCACGTCCAGAGTCTTACTGAGGACGTTAATCCCCGAAAGGTGTACGACTCCGAGAGGTACCTTCGCGATAATTGCCGCAAAACCGGTGAGAGCCCGAGTCGACCCGATGATGAGCTCAGGAAATGCACGATTTCAAGAAAATATGAACAAGACCGATTTCGGTGCCTCTCGACAACGTAAAAATTCACATAAGGACGTATCTTGGCCGGTAGGACTAGGGATTCGGAAGTCGGAACTGGAACTGGTATATCTGTTCTTTTCTTTTCCTTGTTTTTTTGCTGTTTTTCTTAGCATCTAGTTTTCGCATCTGTTATAACAAGACTTTTCTGAGAATGAGTACATTGACGATTTAAGCTTCAAGATGGAATCTAGAGTACCAGTATGTACCTCATTTTTTCGGCGGCGGAGGGTTCGGCGGCGGAGGGTACACCGCTGAGGCCTTGAGGACGCAGGAATTTGGCAGGCTGAGGAACCTGGTCAACGAAGTCGATGAGCGATATTGAGCGCGCTTGGTCACTGGTGAAGGTACCTTACTCGTGGGAACCTTCGAACATGTAGACTTGGAACGACCCCGAACGAGACAAACTGCCCCTTGTAACTTCTCATCTGCTTCTCATTCGCTGCTTCGTAACCTTTCGTAACTCGTGCATGGAGGATTTCGATATATCGCTTATTTTGGTACGAGAGATTACATGGCATGATGATTGCTGGATTTAGGATAAGTGTTAGGTACCTCAGGCTAGGAACCGGGCGCGTTGAGGAATTCGAATCTGACGCGAATATTCGCCGTGAGTGGTGCGTGCAACTATTATGTTCTCCTGTGATGGTATATTCACGTCAGCTTGGACCTACAGTGCTTTTTCACGAGACCAAGCACTGGCAACTTCCCCGCCCTTGTAAGTTTCCCGCCCTTGGAATTTTTAATTCGCTGCTTCGTGAGTACTTACACTGTATGCTTGAAAATTTTCGATTTGTCACTTAATTTGGTATGCACGATGACTGCTGGATTTAGGTCAGGTACCGGTCCTTTCTACTTGAACTTGTAGGCGCTGAAGGACCTGACGGGAAGTTCGAACATCCGTGCGTGCATCATGTTGTCCTATGATAGTATATTCATATCAGCTTGGACAGGAAGCGCTGATGAGAATACCGAGAACGATTCTTCACGAGACCAAGCACTGACAACTTCCCCGCCCTTGGAAATTTTAATTCGCTGCTTCGTGAGTACATATATGCATGGAGGGTTTCGATATGTCACTTATTTTGGTATGATAGATTACACCTAGCACGATAACTGCTGGATTTAGGCAAAGTGTTAGGTACCGGGCACCGTCAGTATGTCCCTAGGTGCTGAAGAATTCGAATCTGACGCGAACATTCGCCGTGCGTGTGTGCATTTATTATATTTCCTATGATAGTATCCTCACATCAGCTTGGACCTAGAGGAAGCTGTAATGAGAACTCGGAGAACGATACCGCTTTTTCACGAGACAAAGCACTGACAACTTCCCCGCCCTTGGAAATTTTAATTCGCTGCTTCGTGAGTACATATATGCATGGAGGATTTCGATATATATCGCTTAGTTTGGTATGATAGATTACATGGCACTATGACTGCTGGATTTAGGTTAGGTACCGGGCACTGTCACGGCGCCCCTACTACATCCTTGGAGGGAGCGCTGAAGGACCTGACGGGAAGTTCGAACATTGGTGCGTGCTTCATTATGTTTTCCTATGATAGTAAACTCACATTAGCTTGGACCTACAGATAAGGAACAATACCGCTTTTTCACGAGACCAAGCACTGGCAAGGTGCAACTTCCTCGCTTTGTGAGGTGAGTAAATATACATATGCATGTAGGATTTCGATATGTTGCTTATTTTGGTAGATTGTATAGCACGATGATTGCTGCATCTTGGTCAGGTACCGGTCCTTGAAGCGGGCGCTCGGGAGTCGGAAGGACCTGACGCGAAGTTCGAACATTCGTGCGTGCATTATGTTCTCCTATGATAGTAAATTCACTTCAGCTTGGACCTACAGATAAACTCTGATATGATACGAGACCTGGCAACTTCCTCCTTGCTATAGGTCTAATTCTGCGCAACTCCATTCCACTGGATGAATTTCACCCCAAAACTCTACTTTGCGTCCTTCATGTAACGAAATGGAGATTTTAGTTTGTGCAGCCTTCCCTGTTCCAGACATCGCCTAACGCCGCTGACAAGTAGGATGCAGGCTGGAACCAGCCCTTCAGAGTCAGCTGAAGAAACAGTACAAGGGGAATCGTATTATAAGTATTGTTGTGCGTCATACCCTCAAACGTCGTTGTGGGCAAAACCGAACATACGGGTGCATGTATCTCGAAGTTGAAGGAGCTTCAACAAGCGGAAGTTCTCCCGGCGGAGATTCTTTGGACTTCTCACTCGGGAACGACCTAGCACGTTTTGGAAACAAGCAACTCTATGGTCGTGCTAGGGTTCAATAGCTCGCGAGAGTCGACTGGACGAGGCTCCGGGACGAGACATTGCGCCCCTCATTGATCTTTCAGATGTTTTCATGTGCTTCTATGTCCTGAAGAGCTAGCTCGATGTTCCCCCGAATATTAGCGGCCGCGGGCTTTTCGAGTTACTCCCTCAGCCCTAAAAGTTGGCCTGGTCTCATTGGCCTGGTCTCATTATTGAAACCGAGTACGTGATCATGTTGCTGTCTCTACGCATATCATATATACGAAGTGGTCAGGCGAGACTACTATAATTCACAGGGTACCCCGAGTGGCTCTATTGTATGAAGATTCTCGCCTTTTATGCCAGACTTACGTTTCACATATCTCGAGCTTCGACAGCGGCTCCGCTCTGTGTCGTGCTGGTGGTGTCGGTGGCGCATTCAATGTATATTCTGACATGGGCTATGATACTGTCTGCCAACGTTCATTTCGACTAACTAGATATGTATATGATGGAAATTCTGATTTAAATTATGATCTTCTTGTGAACTTTCTCACATAAAAAGAAGGGCTTGTGGGCGTCAGCTGCCTAAAATCATGTTCACAACTTCCACTACGTTCTACTTACTCTATGGCATTGTCATCTTCTCGTTAGCCCATTATCTCAAAACGCGAAACAGCAAGCTTCCTCCTGGACCTCGAGGTGTTCCTTTTCTCGGTAATATCTTCCAGCTTGAATTGAAGACATGGCACGTCTTTGAGAAATGGAAGGGTATCTATGGTGAGTCAGATGCAGTCAAGGTTACGATTCAATTCGCTGACTTGTCACGCAATTCATGGACAGGTCCAATCATGTACATCCATGCGTTAGGCCAGCCAATTGTCATCCTTAATACACAGGAGGCTGCGACGGAGCTCTTACACCGTCGAGCAGCCAACTATTCGGACAGACCTCGGAACATTGTGGCCGGTCATTATACGAGTCACGGTCTTACAATTGCATTGACGAGATATGGAGAGCTGTAAGTTTTGACATTCACTTACTTCAATTGCAGCTGGTCTAACTATCAGATTCTCTACAGATGGCGCAGGTTGCGCCGAGCTAGTCATTCAGCACTAAAACTAAGTTCCAGCACACAGTATTGCTTAGCACAGGCTGATGAAGCTCGTCTCCTCGCATATGACATGCTCAATAACTCAGAATCTTGGGATAAAAACATCTACGTGTGGGTACTCTATCTCTCAATTCCTATCTTATAGTTTCGAAATTCACAAAACATTCATCAGATCCACTGCTTCTGCTGTCACCACCATGATCTATAACAGACCTCGTGCCAAATCAGGGAATGACCCCGCAATACAGCAGCTCATCAAGATGGCTCACCAATTTGAAAAGGATATGCATCCTGGTACTCACTTAGTAGAATTCTTACCTATCCTAGACTATTTGCCTTCATTCTTGGCGAAGTGGAGAACAGAAGCAGAGTCAAATTATGTTTCTTTCTCAGCTATATTCAGAGAGTATCTTTCAGATGTTAAGGAAAGAATGGTATGTTTGAAGATTTATTTTGTAAATACTTACTTGCTGCTAATGAATCAATTAGGCAAAATCACAACAGGGTCCATGCATTTGTGCAAGTCTAGTTGAGCAATCTAATGACCTCAGTGACCAGGAGATTGCATGGACATGTGGAGTTCTTTAGTAAGATATTAAAGTTTTTTCTGTTGAAATGAAATAAGCTCATCATATAAACAGCATTGCAGGGTTTGATACAGTGAGAAGTTTCATACTTGTTTCACTACATTGATATTGATTATGGGAAATTTCAGACGAACTGTACTCTTCTATGGTTCATATATAGCATGATACTCTTTCCTGAAGCTCAACAAGCAGCTCAAGCTGAGCTGGACAGAGTTGTTGGCAGATCTAGAACACCAACTTTTGCTGATATGGAACAACTACCTTATGTATGTGCATTGGTAGAAGAGGTATGTTTTATTGTACTTACCTGATTCTAAAATCAACTCATGCTTGCGTATAGGTGCTGAGATGGAGACCAGCTGTTCCACTTGGAATACCTCATGTTGCTGTTGAGGTAATGACTAGCTGCATCTCAGAATGTGTTTATTGATAGAGTTTGACATATTCTAATAGGATGACTGGTATGAGGGTTATTTCATTCCCAAGGGCTCTCTCTGTGTTTCAAATATTTGGTAAGAATTCACTTATTTTTGAATAGCTACAGTTCTGCAATATCTATGCAGGTCCATCAATCATAATCAAGAGACCTATGGTCCA
Source organism: Omphalotus guepiniiformis (assembly GCA_028554645.1). Classification (NCBI taxonomy): domain Eukaryota; kingdom Fungi; phylum Basidiomycota; class Agaricomycetes; order Agaricales; family Omphalotaceae; genus Omphalotus; species Omphalotus guepiniiformis. Next base: position 605,046 of record JAQOOI010000058.1, read on the forward strand.
GATGCACTTCTCTTTAAGCCTGAGAGACACCTGAACAAAGATGGAAGTCTCAAGAAGGATGCAGAGGGACATGTAAGTTATGGGTTTGGCCGCAGGTTTGTTCTTTCTACCATCTTGTCACATTACTCTTTTCTAACCTGTTGTAGGATTTGTGTTGGGCGCCATGTTGCCAACAATGCAGTATTTATCTCAATTGCAACACTTTTATGGGCTACCACCATTGAGCGAGCAAGAGATGCAGATGGGAATGTACTCATGCCTGATAGAACAGGAGAGGAGAGTGAGGGAGCACTTTGGTGAGTCGTTTCAGTAGTTGAGTAGGAGATTCTTTGGTTTACTTACCGTGTTGGTAGCCGACCGCCTCCTGGAACCAAGTGCAATGTTGTTCCTCGCTTTCCGGATGTGAAGATGATTTTGCAGCAAGAAAGAGAGATGATCATGTCTAAATAAGATGTCATGATAGATATCTTGATTCGCTTGTATATGTATCCACATTGTCGTTACTGCCTCGCAGAGGTGTCTTTTGAGTTCGACTGTGCTTAAGGGGCGAGCGAGTGAACGACTGTCGATCAATGTCCCGCCACGAGTGAGTTCAGCCAACACAAGAAATAGGACCGTGATATACGTATTGTTGCGGCTCATCGATCATCCCTAACAATCATGCTCAATGCCTGCGCCACTCCGAAACAGCCAAAAGCTTGCAAACGAGGCTGCTGCAAAGCTGACCTTGGAGGGTCCATCGTAAGGATGCTTCCGGGGCCTGTATGCGGATTTTTCTGTCCTATGTGTACGGAGAGGGATGCATCGAATAAGGTGAAGGACACGCCAAGATTCCCTTGATTTGCGTAACAATGCGAACCTGCCTAGCCTCTCGCGGTACTTTCGCCATGTTTTGTCAATACAGCTGTACAATGAGTTAGCTCTCGAAGAAAGGGCCGGCAGAGGGATGAGATCCAACAAATTCGGCGAACCCTGCTTGTCCTTCGTCAAGTACTTCCGCGGTACGTTTAAATGCTGAGGAGAACATACGAGGAGGCAAGCATTTTTCCGACATTACGACGTGACACAGCACAAACAGACTGAAAAAAACACTTCGTTTAGCTGAACGGGATGGGAAACCGTTTCGACCACATTCTGTAGGAAGAGCTTTGGCGCTTGAAGAATTTGAATAAATGCCGGGCGCTAAAGATGGCCACGTGAGTAACATTTTCGATTCAGCCTCAGTCTGGAAGCCGTGAACTTTGTCTTGCCTGTACAATGTCGTCTTCCATTCAGCTCCTGAATGCACTAAAGGCGCAGGCGATACGAGCCTCAACCTCAACGCTTGTGCCGCCCTCAAGGACCGGAATAACCGGATACAGAGCCGCCCGAGAATTTTCGACTACTCGCGCATGTCATTCGACAAGGAGTCGTGCTCGGAGCTCGCTGGACACAGGCCCGGACCTAAGCCAAAACGGAAGAACAGGAAGAGGACTACGAGGAATGTCCTTGTGGTTCAAAACTATATTGGTTGGAGGAGGTTCACTCACCGTGTATGGAGGGTACGTATTCTTCTGCCTATAAAACCTACAAAAGCTAACGAATGCGAAAAGGTACGTATTATACAAATCCCTTACTGTATGGCCTCCAGAGGTACGCGGAGATCTACGAGACGCCCTCGCCGCGAAGTTTAAAGGCGACCTAGAGCTGAGCGAGCGGCATTTTCATAGGTAAGTACAATCACCGTCTTTATTACTTGGAGACTCAAATCTTAAACTCAACCAAGTATCTAGAGCCTATGACACGATACTCACACTCCCCATATCCTCACTTGGCCCTGACCCGTACCTAAAACTCTCCGGCATCGCGGCGTCACTCGCCGATGTCCTAGAAGTGAACAACAAACCTCAGCCAGCCTTCACCGTGCTGAACGACACTATCAACCTGCTTGAGAGAGACGAATTGAAGGACCACGTTCTGACGGGGAAGGAGCGAATGAGAGTTGCTGGGATTGCAAGTAAGTTGGGGGAGTTGGCGAACGTGCTGGAAAAGGGGGAGAAGGAGGAAGAGAAATGGTTAGTTAAGGCTGTTGAGGAAATATTGAGGGTCGTTAAGGCGGAGGGGCAGGGGCAGGGAACGGGACAGGCGGCTGGAAAGGAGGGAAAAATGGATCTACCGATGATTGTGTTGCCTGGGTGGATGGGGACGAAGGATGTCGGGGCTCCACTAGAAATCCTTGGGGAGTTCTACGAGAGAACAGGAAGGCCAGAGTGAGTTTTATCATCTGCAGTGCGACATTGTCTTTTGCTGACTGTCATATTGCTTCGCGGTTGTTAGGTACGCGATGCCGCTATATCTTCAAGCGATTTCACTCTTGATACCCCCTGCTCCCAAAAAATCCTCGCCCCAGGATAGATGTAGAGGTATCTTTATTCAACTTTTCGACCCTTCCGTTACACTCATTCCTTGTCTTCTATCCAGGCGCCCAACTAATGTCCCATCTGTCTTCCCTCATCATGTCTGGTCCCCCCGACCCCGAGCGTCTACATCAAGCCGAAGCGTGGGCCGCCCAGGCATTGGCGGTCGTAAAGAGCTCACAGAAAGACTTATCCGGTTCGCAGTGGGTCGGCAAAGGGAAAGGGGGTTCAGCTGAGATGTGCGAAGAGGTGTATGCTGCTGCGCTGTTTAACTTGGGGGTGTTCAAAGAGGTACGTCGGTTTGTTCGAGAGTCATTCGTGTCTTTTTCTTATGCTTGTATTACTCTTTCGTTTCAATTCGTGCCCACTCTTTTGCAATATTCTTCGCAGATGAGAAGCGAGAACGCGGTGGCGAGGGAGCTTTTCAAGGAGGCATACGAGCAGGCTAAGAAGGTTGGGTCAGCTGAGGGCGTTGTGCAAGCTGCTGAGGGTTTGAGGAGACTCGATCTAGCTGTCACGCAGAGTTCGAAGGCGTAGGGCTGAGCACGGGTGTCGCGGCATGTTGAGAATCGAAGGTTTGGTTGAAAACTCTTCACCGTTCGAAGCGTGTCCAATACACAGACTATTCACATCAGATACTACTATGTGAATTGACCAAGTATACGAAACGCGTGTAGTTCATGAGATGCGTTTGCTATGCGGGCAGAATTCAATAAGCTTAGTAAGAGTAGGTGCTAAGTTCGGAAAGTTCTGTTATACGATAAGTAGAGTACGTCCTCAATCCTCGATCAGACACATCACAATTTACCCGTCGTTCTTACGGTACTAGATGCACACCTAAGCTTAGCTTGTCCCTGACATACACTCATTTCACTGTCACTCGAGTCTTTTCTCGTAAGTGGGGGGTAGCGGGTATACTGGGGCCGTGCTCGACAAGAAAATGGAAGGTGGATATAATCCGTGAGCGAGAATGATCAATAAGGTGCATGGGGAAAGGGAGTTTGGTATTAGGATTAGCAGAGGAACAATCACCTGTACTATTATTTCAGGTACGATAATGAAACATTCGATCCGAGTCGTGAAAGGGAAAGGTTTCATAAAAAGAGGAATACACAAAACTTTGGTCCCCCGTCGGCCGGTAATAGATCGACACCTATCGATGCTGGGTACGTACACCATATCTGTCGCTGTCTCCCGCGATTGGAATTGTGGCGTGTCCTAAGGGCGAAAAGGACGATCGCCGAAGATCTCCAGCAATATTTTCGTGGCGCCGAGACGAGTCACACTGCACTCATACGCAAGGGGGTTCACTGGAAGGGAAGTCAGTGCTAGTGACTTACGCGCATATATGAGTGTTTACGCCAGCCTTCCAACTCGGACATAGGGTACAAATCCGAAGGGGAGTTGCAGGAAGTCGCCCTCCTGATATGGGCGTTTTACAGCTTGGTCCGCCCGAGCGCATGTTTTGTCTGGTGAGGGCCTCCATATGTGCGATTCTTTGAATAAAGGTCGACTGACTGACTCAGATGGGAGTTGTGTGGCTGCCTGAACAGAAGGCAATCGACGCCCGAGATGGGAGCAAAACATACATACCATGGTTTAGGTCCAGGAGAAGTGTGCCATTATAGTGGCTGACAGAGGCTCGAAGGTAAATCGGAGATCATCTAGAAATCTAGAGGAGGTAGGCGTGACAGAAGGCTTTCTGTATCGAGAACCGTCTGAGAATTCAACGAGAAGGGGTGTCATCTCCGCCTTTCCTCGAAGAAGGGCTTGGGTCAGGAGAAGAGCTCAGGATTCAGGCTTGAAAAGGAAACACCCGCCAGTTGGAAATGCAGAATGTGATCAGGGGATATCAGCGTTGGGATCCAGTGCCAGGGCGAACAAGACCCCCCCGGACCTGAGCGGGAGCCTGAGTAAAGTTAGACGGGATCATCTGCGCTAGTGGGTTCTCTGAACAGACCTTTTGAGGCACGAGGCCTTGAGGCCAGCTCGAGATTTCGGAACCAATCACGACTGCTCCTTGTAAAATTGCATGGATGGATCTAGCTCGACGAGAACTTGAAGTTCAAGTCCCGAGGTGGGTAATAACAGCTGCGGTGTTATGAATCTGGTGCCTCCTGGGGATGATAACCCCCCAGTCCACAAATGGGCGCCGAGGAACAAAGAATGTATTGAGCTGACTATGAATCAAAAAGCCATCAATCAACAAATTTAACGCGGCGGGATTGTGCGCCTCGGAGAGTAATGAGTATCACGTATGTTACCTATGTCGCATTCTGCAAACCCCCAAAAAGCAACACATACACACGGCCGGACCATACAATCGTGATGTCAATATACGAGTTGTTCGAGGTGTCACACATTGAACAATTCCCTAGGCACGTATATGAGTGTGTGTCTCCTCATGTCTTCATCTTACGTGACCCTACCATTGGAGGTTGTGCGTTCCACCGACTTGAGCCCGCAGGTCCAACATTCGCGTTCGTAGCATGAAAGCTACGCCCTTCGTTGTAAATGCAAGTGTCGCTCCGATGCATCCATCTGCAAAGAATAAAGGGCATCCCGCAGCGAGCAAATGACCTAAGATGCACGCAGGTACTTATCTTCAGGAACGCATGCAAGCATTCAGTTCTCTGCTAAGGATCTGGGAAATAATCTCGAACCGGAAACCCAGAGCCATGCTGAGCCATGCTGCACAGCTGAATCACTCTTGGCAGCATCTTTTTGTGCTTGGACAGCGCTGAACGGCCCCCTATAGTCTCTAGATGTAAGTAAAACCGGTTTCGTATATCCAGCATCGGAGCTTAACCTTTTTGGTTTGGGACCGCGAGTACCATGTAGGTAAGCATAAATTAGGCAGACTCAATCCAAGTTGATAAGTAAAACCCGCGCAGGCTCGGTGAAGCGCAGGCGCATGTTTGCTTTTACCTGCCCCAACCGACATGAATAAGTCTGTGAAGGATTGATTCAAAACGTTCAGGAACGTACCACTGTGTGCCTGTAAAATTGACATAGCAACACGCGAGGGAGCACACCTGACTCCTGAGCACACTGACGAAAGAGAACTGTTAAAGGAGGAGTGAGGAATGCCAGAAGGAAGGGCGACTCAACTCCGGAGTCCTTCCTATGCCACTGTGAATGCAGCTTACTATAAAAAGCTCTGTAGCATTACTAGCATTACAGAGTACAGCAGAGCACTGACATATTACGATAACTTGTACACTGTCAAGCGATGAACTCTGTTTCCTGTATTGTCATGTCATAGAATTTTCGACAGAAGATAACGGCGAAAAACGTACGGTATATGTATATGAACAATGTCATGACCGACACATAATAAGCACGTATACACCCATTTGGATTTGCGTAATAAAGGTCAATCTATCACACCATACACGAGGTTTCCTGGTGAATTTGTTGCAGATCCTCCAGGCCCGCAGATTCCCGCGTTTTTTTTGTATGCAGATCTGTTCGTTTTCTGCATATGAATTGTAAAATTTGTCCCGGTATACACTCTAGAAGCTCCTTGCTCCAATACAATAGTCCTGAATAACGCTCTAATCGAAAATTTCTTGCAGCCCTCTATTCACAGCCGAGAAAAAGCTGCCAGTGTTAGATAGTGTAAGACAGGTGTAAGACTCAGGGAAGCGGCCAAGTTGAAGAGAATGTCGGAGATATCGGAGATTGAATATCTGTTAAGGCGGGGCGGGCCGCCCGCCCGCCGCCTTGAACTCTCTCTCAGCATTCCTCCGTCAAAGTCAGTATATTTCTCCATTTTGTGTGGAAAACGAAATTAACCGACTCCTCAGCGTGACTTGAGCTTTAAAGCTTTAAGTAGCTGCGTTGTCAATACAACCTACCGATATTCAAACGCAAATGATGAGCACGAGCTTACCATGGACACTGTCGTGCTTCACCATGAGACTGAACTTAATGCGACTTCATGTTGGTCTAGAATAATTTTGTGCAGGCTCACAAAATAAACAATTTCAAATCGATTCAAGCCTTATTTCGACATGAAATAGACTACATGCGGGTCAAGGGGAAGCCCTTCAGGGTCACTCGCAACGAAATGTCTGAGAACCCGGGGAACGAGAACTTTACTACTACATAGCTATTAAGACTTCCCGATTGGACGTTACAGGACGTTACCGAGGCTCAACTCGAGACATATTTGTGCAATATTATAGATTAGCAGAGTAGAAATGGGCCGAGAATTCAAATGGACAGGCCTGGATCATATTGTTCTTGTAGCCACGGACAATTGGTACTTACTATCCCAGTATAATGATTCTCCGCAGAAGAGTTTAAGCAGAGTCACTAAAGCACCGTTCCCGCACTACCAAGTTTACCACAAAAAGGAAATGATATACTTACGATGTACGTTAGTACATGTTGGAAGGTCACCCTGGTTTGTCGCGCCCTGAAACCGGAGGAATTGAAGATTTCAGGAGCCTCCTTTGGAACTTTCTTATGCTTGTTCAACTTGCTGTTGTATCACTGAGGCTCAGACTAGACTTCAACTACACAGGAGCCGGCATCGGCTGAATCCTGAACCTGCCAATCGCGATGGTGCATTTCCAAAAATATGCTCCAGAGGGATATCGTCTTAGCGTGCATTATCTCGATGGACGACACTGACAGTGCGCAACATATCAGACTGCAGAGCATGTTATGATGTTACTGTAAGTATACTTTCACATTCAAATTTTGAGATATCCGTCGTAGATCGTATAGTCATTTCAATGTCAAGATTGAACTTGACAGTCAAAAGTCCCGCATAAAAGAGTTGCACCGCTGGATTCAGATTTACCACTGGCGGGCTTGATTGTATCTGAGGATATCCTGGAGAGCATGTACAGCATGTACCTCCCAGTGCTACTTGACTGCCCCAGATCCGAAAAAGGCTGACCACTGATAGTGAATACAATACGCCACACAGCCGACCCAGAGCATAGCTGATATACGTTTGTGGTGATATAATGAGACCTTTGACCGCGAAATGCAAAAGAGAAAAACAGGAGAGGATAAGAGTTTTGTAAGAGTTGCAGAGTTGCAGTTCGTTGACTCGTCCGCTGCTCGTCCGTGATGTTTGCCCGAGACGGTGGTGGCAAGTAAATAGCACAGCCACAGACAGCTATCCTTCCTAAGCGCTTAAGAGTCAGAACTACGCCGTCCTCGAGGATACCTGTATGCGAACATTATCTCGTTCTTTCTAATTTTGGTGACTACATCTACTCTGCATACTCTCACTATCTTCGTTGTGGCAATATGAAGTTCAGGTATGTCGTACTTCCAATTGAATTACCCCGGTTTCTCATTTGTATTTTCTAACCAGCTCCGCTCTGAAGTTTAATGCAGTTTCGGAATGGTGGGAGGAATACATCGAGTCAGCTTATCTGAATTTCTCCAACGAAATGTGAATACTCATGAGGTTGCAGCTACGATATGCTCAAGAAGTACATTTATCAGCTGGAGAAGCAGCAAACTCAAACTTCAGTACATCCTGACTTAGAGTCAAACGAACGCACATCCCTTGTTGGAAGACCCTCTCGACCGACCGATACTGTTTTCATTCCTTTGCTTGACCGGGAGCTGAAGAAGATCACCCTATTTTATGAGAACCAGGAGAAGGAGTTATTCGAGGAGCTTGAGGAGTTGGAGAGCCTAATAGCCAGACAGGAGGAGCTGGGTCTTGAAGCGGATCACTATATGGACGATGTATACGAGGATGAAGAAGATGACGATGAAAGCGTATCTCGCAGTCCTGCCAATGCACATCGACGACGACGCGTGTCGAGCTCCGCTAGTCATGGCAGAAATGTTTCCTTCTCAGGTACGCATTGTCCTTGCTGATATGAACATCTTGTCAATGTTCACCTTTCCAGGTGGCAACCATGTCTCGGATCGGTCACCGACACGACATCGCTATAGCATCTCATCCAGCGAGGGCGAAGCTGATATAGAGGACAGTATCGCTTCTCTGCATCCCCCGCGGTCGCCAAAGAGCACTATGGGGAGATTCGCGAATAGGTTGAGTATCATGAAGGATAGCATCACGTCATCCTCTGCACCGGACACTATCTGGACAGCTAAAACGAACTATGCGTATGACACACGATTACTTTTCAAGCGACGAATAACCAGCCTCTTCATATCCTTTTCGTCATTGCGGTCGTACGTTGAGGTGAACTATTCAGGGTTGCGCAAAATTCTCAAAAAGTGAGTCCGTTACAGTCCAATAGTTGTTTTCAAAAAATTCTTAATAAATACCAGATACGACAAAGTCACTTATAGTGAGGTATGTTCTGACCTTTTCGGATATTCCATTACCTCACAGAATTAGCTCAAAGATGAATATCTTCATGATGTGGTCGAGCGGACCACACCCTTCACACAAAACTCGAAAGACCGCCTAAACGACGCTATCAGCCATTTGATTGACTTATACGCCAAATGCGTTACCCGAGGAGAGCTTTCTACCGCGAAGCAACAGCTTAAACTTCATCAGCGGGAAAACATTGCTTGGGAACGAGATACCGTATGGCGGCAAATGATAGGTCGAGAACGCCGAGGAGAAGGCAACGCTCAAGCTCTGGGGGCTTCTCTTGTGAGAGAGCCCGAACCAGGAATTTTCAGTATTCCTACTGGCCTGGGAAGACTAAAAGTAACGCGAAAGCTGCTCTATTTGGTCATTGCGCTCGCGGTGTTCGCAGTATTATTGAACGTCCAAGTAGTGGAGGGTAGCGAAGCGAACAAATGTCTTGCAATCTTAACATTCTGTACTGTTCTCTGGGCAACAGAGGTGAGAGACTATTAGCTATCTGTTTGACCTTGCGTTGAAAGATGTACCAGGCCATCCCGCTATTCATCACCTCGATGCTTGTACCTCTGCTTCTTGTCTGTTTCCGGGTCATCCGTGGCTCTGCTCCAGAATTCGAGGCCTTAACGCCACAAGATGCTACCAAGTGAGATGCTTCCGTTATCCCGCTTTCTCTCTGAATACTCACCCGAGAATAGGTTCGTGTTCTCGGTGATGTTCTCACCAACTATCATGCTGCTCATTGGAGGCTTCACCATATCATCCGCGCTCAGTAAAACCAGCATCGACCGCTTATTGATCACGCGAGTGCTCAGTCTTGCCGGCAGTAAACCAAATACTGTACTTTTGGCGTTCATGGGCGTTTCGTGTTTTGCCAGCATGTGGATTAGTAACGTTGCGGCTCCAACGCTTTGCTTCACCCTGATCCGAGTAAATGCTTCTCTGCTCTGCACCTCCCGTACTATTGGCTGAGTTAAATTTTTTTGCAGCCTATCCTTCGGACGCTGCCGCCAAAAACGACATTCGCACCTTCGCTGATTGTGAGTCCCCATAATTTTTGACAGGAACTGCCTTCACGCTTTATACTGATCCGTCTTCAGCTTGGTATTGCCCTTGCCGCCAATATCGGAGGCCAGAGCTCGCCAATCTCATCTCCCCAGAATCTGATTGCTCTCCAGCATATGGATGAGCCTTTAGACTGGGGCCGATGGTTTGCTGTCGCGCTGCCCGTGTCCGCGATCTCTCTGCTGCTCATTTGGGGTCTGCTAGTTGCATCTTATCGACCTGCGCGCTCTCCGGATGGTGAAGGCGAACTTGAAATCCGAGCTATCAGGGCGACTAAGGAGTCTTTCACGATGAAACAATACTGGGTGTCATTCGTTTGTTTGGCCACCATTGCACTATGGTGTGTTGCCCATGAAATCGAAGATTACGTGGGTGATATGGGGGTCATCGCAATTATACCCATTATAGCGTTCTTCTCTACTGGAGTTTTGAAGAAGGTTCTTTTCACTACTTGCTGCGCTGTCGTTACGTCCTCTGATCGGTATCTTTTTTAATTCGTTCGTTAGGATGACTTTGAGCAATTCACGTGGACTATTGTTTTCCTCGCGATGGGCGGAATTGCTCTAGGCAAAGGCGTGACCTCCAGTGGTCTGCTTGACATCTTGGGAGATTCAATCCGTGACCTAGTCAGTGGAACTAGTCTATACAATGTCGTTTTGATGCTCTCTCCCATTGTTCTGGTATGCAGAAGTCTTCCTTCGTGGTGTATTTATAGCTCATAGAACTGCAGGTCATTTCGACATTCATCAGCCACACGATAGCCAGTGTCCTTCTGGTGCCTATCGCAAAGGAAGTCGGTGCCAGCTTGGGTGGTAATCACGAGAACCTACTCATTTTCATTACCGGTTTAATTTGTTCGACTGGGATGGGTATGCCGGTTTCTGGTTTTCCCAACCAGACGGCGTATGTGCCTTTTCCTGCTCAGTGTGGTTGAATGAAACTGATCAAATCCTACTCACAGAGCGACGCAGGAAGACGAGCTTGGTGAGCTGTATTTAACTAATGCAGATTTCTTGAAGAATGGTGTGCCTGCAAGCATCATTGCTACGCTCGTGAGTGCCTTATAATCGCGGCGGAAAAACGATTGTTGCTGACGTCTCATTGCAGGTGGTGTCTACCGTAGGATATTTACTCATGCTCGCGATTGGGTAAGTTCATGAATTTATCACTTCTGCAGTATCTCATGACCTTCATTAGCTTGTGATTCATTTAACGTTGGCCTTGGGAGAGTTGACTGTAATTACGATCATTCCTTGCATACTTCTGTAATTGGATCTGCTTTGACTGCCTATCCAAGCTCCGTTTCTTCTTCGTATCTATTGTGGGGCGACCTGTCTCGCGCACATCTAATAAACGGCAGGCTTGAGAAGTAAACTGTTGTTGTTCATCGGTCCGATAGATTCCTGCAATGGGTTTGGATTTAGATGAGTTACATGTACAGGCCGTTTTGATTATTTCCCGCGAAATATCGTGCCTCAAGGCATGTTTTGTATATTCCGCCCCTGTTTCACGCGGTGGTTCTTCGGTATTAGGGACCTCTAACCGTGTTTGGTGAGTAGCATCATCAATTTCAATGTGTTTCTCATGATCAACAATTGTAGTACGAAGGTGTTGGGTTTGTGCCTTTTTTATATCTCTTTTCTTTTTACACTTCTGAAGGGTGCGCTAATAAGCTCATATCAGCCTGGGCCCTGCTTGACCTGACAAGAGCGAATATCTCGGTTAGGGTAAGGTGGGTGTAGTCCTGTGTAGTTACTGGTGAGGTCGCCTACTTTGATAGGACTGATTGCTTTAAACCATTCACCCCCTCCAGGAGAGCGTAATGGGTGATACTCAGGGGTAGGCAAAGGGCCACAACGATCAGCGAACATGGAAAACTTGGATAGAAATTCTGTTACAAACTACCCTACCTACAAATTACAACTAGTTATCCGAAATGTCAGTATCTGAAGGCACCTCGTATTAGGTGCCTCACCTCGATTTTACAAGTAATAATAACTCGGGCGGCAGTCCAAGCTGATTTGATGTAAATGTACTATGTACTATTGAAGGAAAGAAAAAAAGAAATTCGTTCAAAGGCGCTCATGAAGGAAGAGAGAAAAAAGAGGCAAGAATTGAAAGCATGGTCCCATATCCATAAAGATAATCATAGAGAGCATTAAGACAAAGTCAAGTATGTTAGTACATTACTAATGATACAAGTTTTTTCCTTTCTTCTGGAGAACTTGGCAGGTTAAAACAACGGACTCGAATGAAGAGCGAAGGCGAAGAATGATAAATTATAGAGGAGAAAAAGAGAGAAAAAAAATTATAAAGCACGAAAGAGAATTAAGGAATAAATGAAATGAAAAAGGACACATTAAACGATCTTTTTTTCTCGTCACCAAGGGCGATGAGGTAGTCGCACCATACCAACGCCATGGTTGCTATCGTCGCGCTCTCGTCGGCTAAGCGGGAACATTTTAGCGAGGTGAGGCCCATCGTTCGCATCAGCTTGTACCTCCCGGCAGTCCGACAATAACGCGCCGCGCTCATATAGATGACCCGGCCGTGAAGTTGGGTAAAATCCTCCGCCTCCTCCCGACGCATAAGCGGCCAAATTGACACATGAAGGCGGATTTCCAGGCCCTGAGAGTTGCTTTGCGGCACTATGCTCTGCCAAGACGGACAGGGGTACAAGACCTTCTCTAAAGGCGGACTGAGGTGTTGCGGGCGTTGATGGAGAGGGCGGGGAGACAGGAGAGGGGTGTGATGATAAACTACCATGTGAGGTATCTGAGGGTACCGAGACGCTCAGTCTTGAATCTCGAAAACTCTCGACTGAGGAGTGGCTGTGAAGTGAGTGCACCGAAGGTGTTGATAAGCGCGGCGCGGCCAACATTTGTGGCACTGCAGAGGAGGCGCGAGCAGGCACTGACGAAGGCATTCTGTCAAAAACCCAAAGAACAAAAATTCAAATTTTTTGTCAATCCCTTACTCCGTGTTTCGAACGTTCGTAAAAGGCCGAACGAAATTGCGAATAACCACTCACCTCGGCAAAGAATTAAAGAGTCGACTAGAATCTGAGCCTTTATCGTCTTCATCTTGACATTGTAATCGGCGTAACACGGCCGCAGAGTCGTTTGCGTTGATGCCTCGTAGATCTTCCAGAGCGGAGATCGGAGGAAGTGCGTATGGCGTGCTGGATTCGTTTGCACTGACACTGCGATTGGACACAATTGGAGTGATGGGAGGGAGAACAATATTATCATGAAGACCTGCTGAGTGAGCCGATGTAGGAGAGCGGATAGAAAGGGAGTGCATATCGACAGAATCAGAGGCACGTCGCATAGGCTGTTTCCCCGATAAGGGCGGCGGTGAGTAGCCCGGATAAGGGGAGTAACGGGAGTACCCTCGCTCTCTCGACTGATTCACAGGAGGAGGTAAACTCAAAGGCAACGAATTTTTATCTGCCGAGAGGCCCACCTCCTGCTGGTAGCCGTAGCCCTGGTGGTGATGATGGTGGTTGTGATGGGGGCCTTGCGACTCCGGGTGAGCGCTAAAAGGCGCAAATTGGGGAGGAGAAAACGGTGATTGCATCGGGTGAGGTAGACTGAGTCGAGGATCACTGGGGTGTACACCTTCCTGTGTGATCACCGACCACGCCGGATGCCCGACGGTGGGTGAAGGTAATTGGGAGGAAGAGGAGCTTGTCGCCTGCGTCTGTCGGCGAGACCTCCTTCGTCCCGGGGCTGAGGCAACGACTTGGCCGTAGCCTGGTTGGTTCGGAGAGAGGCAGGTGCTCGGAAATTTAGGTCTACAAGTATCATCAAAAAAATCAATACCGTATTACTTTTGGTGTTTTGAAGTGCAGTGACTTACCCGAACAGTGGAACGAGGTCCTCACGGATCGGCCAGGCAACTCTGCGTTCAAATCGATTGTAAGTATATATGAACAAAGCAAGAAATTGAGAATAAGCACCTTCTTGAAAGGCGAAGAGCGACCTAGAAACAATTGCACGGTTTAAGTACCCTCCTGGAGCATCAAGACGAAAACTCAATCCTCACCTCATAAGGCATCCAAGTGCCTTGAATTTTGAGATATCCGCCTCTCACCCGTCGAATAACCGGCGCAAGTTCAGGCTGCGAGTCGATCATCTTCACAATATCAGCTGCGCAAAGGAAAAAATCCGCAGGTATTAGAATACATAGGAACTCGTGCCAAGCCACTCCCTCACCTTTAGAATTTCCCAAAGCTGCGGAGAAAGAAAGTGAACACCGCCGTAAGTACAATCGTAGGAGAGAACCAGTTATGCTCATGCACGTTACCTTTCCAGATTCCTGTCCATAGAATGTACCCATCGTCAATATCCATCATTATCCACTGCCCATTAAGAGGATATTCATATACAGGACTGTTCAGACCATCATAGTCAGTTAGTCGAAACTCGTGTTCTTGGTTCGACGAGTACGTACATGTACCCTCGAGGATCATTGCTTGTGATGTATCTCCCCTTTGTGACGTGATGATTGGGGCTGGCATATGGACGGAACTTGGGCCCCAATCCAGTTGGTACACTAGGTATCGTTTCCTACAAAAGATTATAGAGATGAATCGTCAAAGGAGTGTCCTTGAAGATACAACAGAAAAGTTACGCACCTGCAGCATTCCGGTAGTCATACTGGGGCAGAAAACGAAATATTATCTCTAATTATAAGGCACGCGAAATATCTGGAAGCGAAAGAAGCGGAGTGAGAATGGAGAGACGTTCGAAGACAGAGTGGGGTCTGGCAGAGTGGACCGAGGAACGTTGAAGCCACTGAACACCGCTGAACCTGTTCAAAGAAGGGGTCTACGTGTAAAAGGCAGAAAGGTAGAAAGCGCTAAACGGTGATTTCGGTTGTATTCTAATATCATCCATATTTCCTATAATCGGGATGCAAAAATCACGAGTCCCAATTTGGACGTACCACGCGTAGGTCGCCAGGAAAACTGTTTTAGGAAACATGTTAAGTTCCACCGTAACCGTATGTATAAAAAAAAAAAAGATATAAAAAAAAAATTCGACGGCCTCGGCCCCGGCAAATTTCATTGACCGCAAACAGAAAGCATTACCCCTCGAGATCCGATCTTAACACTTGCGGGGATTCCTTTGATGTCGTGAACTTGCGTTACCATTTCGGAATTTTTGACCTGTCACAGCCGGCCGCCCTCTCACCTCATTTTATCCAAATGAAGCGATTCAGGCTCACGTTAGTTTCAGGCATGAACTATCCTGCAGGTATGTAAGTTTGACTGGGGCCAACGGCTTCGTCTCCAACGACGATTACGGCGAGCGCTAGTGGGTTATCCGTGGATGCAATGTTAACATCTCCACAGCCCACACCTCTCCCCTCGGAAGTTATAATTGCCCAAAAATTGCTGCGGAGACTTGGCCTCTTGTCGCAGCCTTGGGGCGGATAAACCAATGACCCTCTAATATCGACGCGTTTCCCCATACGGCTCATCAGGCCTTCGAGGAAGGGGTGTGTGTGCAATCACCTCACCTGCGAGAAGCCTTCAAAACCAGTAAGAATAGGTAAGAATAAGCAATGAAATAATAGGGAAACAAAGACATCAACAAGTTGTATGTACGATGCCGTACAAGAAAAAAAGACATACACACATAACCATGAATTGAAAAGAATCGTGTTGCTATACGGTGGGTCGGGGTCCGACATATGGAGATTATACCCAAAAAGGAAATGTCCTCGATCATGACGAGAGGAGTACCTGAGCTCGATCACTCCTTCGAGCGTCACGAGTCGGAAGGAGGCCCTGAGAAACTGTCCGAAGATCGCACTGTTATGTCATGTTTATTCCAGCGGCCCGCCCTTATCGCAGCTTCGGTACCGAAACCATGTGGGTACGTCAATTTCCGTTCCATGCGTTGATAAACCTTACCTTACCCGCTCCGATCTTTTCATAAAACTCTCACACGCCGCATTCGGTCTCGACATCAGATTCAAAAACTTCATTTTGCCATCATAATTTGTTTCTTCGTTAACGCAATATACAGAATAACAAAAAAAACACATTCCATCTGTCAATCTCTCTATATATCTGAAGCAATAAACGCTGCCAATATCTTTCGTACCTCGCTTGCAATAACTCCACCGCCCATTGTGTAGATCACTTTGCTCACTTCGAATCCGTTGAACTGGCTTGCAGCACAAACAGTGTACGCTCCCATATTTTCGAACCCGAGCCAGTCACCTACCCGGAGCCCGGAAGGAAGCTGCGTTGAGGGACAAACACAGTCGATAGAATCGCAAGTAGGTCCCCATACGCTGCTGGCACACACCGGCTCCGAGGAAGTGACGTGAAAAGAACCGTTCATGGACAAAACATACGGATGTACCGTTTGATGATCAAACAGAATACAGTTGAATGCCCCATACACGCCGTCATTGATATAATCTTTACGAAAGGGAAAAAGAACAGAGAAAAAATGGTTCCTGTCAGCCTAACGACATCCGCATACATTCCAAATAACAAACAACTCACACATAACCGACGGCTGGTCAGTTGTATTCTCCTGCTTCTCCTGCTGAGCGTGCACCATCGGAGCAGATTCTGGGAAGGGTGCTCTGCGTGCAATAATGTTGGCAGCTAGACTGAATGCTTTGGATACATAAAACCGTCCCGGTTCAGCGATCATCTTGATACCTCGTCGATCGGGAAAGTACTGATCAATAGCTTCGGTCAAAACAGCCGCAGACTGCTCAAAGAGTCCGTCTTCGAAGCCGCCGCCGACGTCTAGAAATTCGAAATCGTAACCGACTTCTTTACCCATGTCAAACACGGACCGCGCTCGCATTATAGCATCCGAATACACAGTTGGGTCGTAACACCCACTGCCGACGTGGAAGCTGACACCAATGACGTCGAGGTTGAGTTCTTTGGCTTTGGCGAGTAAACCAGGCACAGTAACTAACGGTGCACCGTATTTGAGTCCAAGCTGACATAGACTTTTGGTGTCGTCAGTTAAGATACGGACCACCAATTTGGCGCGAGGATGAGCGCGTGCCACTTTGTACAACTCGTCAATGTTGTCAAAGGTCATCATATCGACACCCATTTTCCCAGCATTGCGAATGAATGAATTTGCCTTGCAGGGGTTAGCAAAGATGATACGACCGGGGTCTACACCACCGATGCCAAGCACCTGAGAAATCTCGCCGTTTGAGGCACAATCAAAACCAGTCCCCAAGGCGGCAAGAAGGCGAAGCACATAAGGGTCTGGATTACATTTGACCGCTGAAGGAAATAATAAGAACACGAAGGGGAAAAAACCCACACACATAAATCTCGAGGAGGACTCACCATAGAATGGGGTTATTTCCGGTAAGCAGGCAACCCAGCGTTGGTGTTGCCTGTACACCTGACTCAAGTCGGCGACGAAGAAGGCTTTCTCCGCGTCAGGTTCATGGTAGTTGGCCAGCGAGGAAGCACTCATGATGCCATTTCTGAGATGAACCTCCGGATGCCCAGTGTATAAAGGAGGTAACTCTGGGAATAGTTCTTCGCCGTGACACGAGCCTTCAGGGGTATAGTTATTGTCCGCATTGAGACGTAATGGTGTAGGAGAAGATAAAATATCGTGAACCAAAGCCACAGCATTGGCGTTGCTGCTTCGCATCACGTTTTCACATCCATGAATAAAAGATGTCGTAGAAGGTGAACGGGAGATATCGTGATCAATAGGGTTAAAACTCGCGCGGAGAATTTCTATCTGTGACATTGCAGTTGCAGTTGTAGTTGAATCGGAGCACGGAAAAGAAGAAGAATCGGGTTTGGGGTCTATGTTTGAATCTATAGGAGATGGTGCCTCCTCGTTAGAAGTTGGATTTTCCAGTTGAAAGAGGTGGAGATAAAGTCGGAGGGTGGTGAGGTGTTGAACGTTGGTTCTGGCTTCTGAATTCGTTTAACCCGAATTACCGAACCTCAACCGCCACGGTCAGCGAAGATCCGGGCGGAGTAGGACGGTAAATTTTAGGGAGTGCTCAGTCGGCAGTGGGTTTCCTCGCTCCCTGTACAGCGAGGAAAGAGCTTGAAGGGCGGAAGAAAGAGGTTGTAGAAAGAGTTGCGAACAAGAAAGGAATTTTAGATGACGGTGCGACGAGCCGAAGAAATTTTCTTTATGCTTTCAGTCCTGTCAGGGAGGTTCACCTAGCAAAAAATCATCGTTAAAAAGCCGTCTTCAGCTATGAGACACGTATACAAACCTCTAACAGACGACCACCTAGTAGAAACAACGCGAAAATACGTCAATTGAATTCATGACAAAGAAAAATTTCTATCCGAAAAAAAAAACTCACTCAAGGGTCAACAAACGAAGATCGCTGTTTCTTTCCTGGTCAGAAATGGTTGGCTCAGGTTGTCTCTGAAGTCGTACAGCGTCGACAACAGAGCACTACACAAAGAAATCGAAGAAGGGAGAAAAAGAAATCGAAGAGCACTGTTGAATGGGGTGCTTTTTTGTTGCGTTGTCGTTGTCCGGTAAGTTGAGGCGGAGTTTCTTCGAAAAATTATCGATGTGGTTACTTCTCGGCATGTGCCGGAGTTCCATATGCCGATGACGCGAAAAACATGTACTGCCCATGTTCCATATTCATACCTCGAAGCTGTAGAGCGCAGAACTGTAGGCTCAGAAGAAGGCTGAAAATACTTTGAGTTTCGACAATGGATGAATGAAAAAGAGGAGAAGGCTAGGGCGCTTAGGATAAGTGCACGGTAGGTCGATCTCACGTCAGAATGGCATCACATAAGTTTTAGCTGCTAGAAGATCGTCCAGGTTGGGGCCAGGACCCTGGGTTTGATAATGGCAAAACAAGATTCAAAAGCACAAGTACATTCGACATTTGAGCGTTTGAACAGTCAGACATGCTCAGGTGAGTGTTGAAACATTGATACAGTGATTCATTCTTTTCAATTCAAAGGAGATCTTTGTTCAATTCATTCACTGTTTCGTCTCTACTCCGATGTTCCCGTCAATGCAATCACTAATTCTGGTACATTTTTCACTACAACCCCGAGTGTCTAACGACTCAAAAACCCTCAAGCAGTCAAACTTCTGTGCTTCTGGCAACATTATCCGGTGGTTTGATGATCTCTTCTCGACGTCTTTGAAATCACGAGCTAGGCTAGGTTATTTGTGTAGACATCACTAACACTGGGTTTTACTGCGCTGGATCAACCTCAAGGATGAATTTTTCAACCGAAGAAATCTTTTTTTAAAATCATGTTGCACGAAACTTAATATGACTTCTCAGAGACAATTCAAGTTGATTCTTCCTCCACCCTCAAGTAAGCTCTATGTACATCTTTTCTTTTCTTCACGGAAGGCTCATGATATAAATGCGTAACATAGACGTAATCAATTCAAGTCCGACCTCTGCATTGACAGACGGCTCGATAAATATCTAGATGGTGGCTTAGACTTGGGCCGCTCTGAATCCTTAAAAGCAGCACCTCCCTTCTCTTCTCTAGACTCTATACATCATTTGACCCTTTGAAGCTTCCGAGAAACGTTATTTCGGTACGGCGTAATGTCCCGAGTTTCTCTCCTTTGATCAACATGGCAAGTCCAATGAAAATAAAAAAACAAAAACAAAAAGACCATTCCCGTAGCATCCGTGGCTAGATCATTCGCGGCCGCCCCAACCTTCGGCCTCGAGGCCTCAATGTCATGTCCTTCCAAACATAGTGCCAGCAATTACCTCGGCATCCCTTTAATGATGCCCACTGGCTGCCCAGCTGGGGTTCGGGTTCTATGTCTCTCCGCAATTCATCAATTAAGTACATATAGGGGCGAGCACATCTTCTTTACGCCTCGTGTTGCGTGATGATAGCCTAACTGCCAACGCACGCCTTTGGAAAATGAAATTCGTCCTCGAAGAGCTCGGTACTTAGGATGGAAGGACAAAAGAGACTTCCCTTGCTTGCCGAAGAACGTACAGTATATGTATTTGTCTCTTTTCTTTCATTCTCGTGTCTTCTGACATGTTTTTAATTTAGATTCTCTTTATCACATTGGACCCATGCATGTTTTTACAGGTTTTTACTTACTTCTCGAGCACAGAAGACGTGTTTCTTTTCAAACTCACCTTTCAAACTCAAGCTCCAAATAAATGATCGATGGCATGGCATGACACGACACTCCGTTCGACGGGTTCGTTAAATTCTCTCCTCGGAACGTGAACAATTGATCAAGACGGACGAGACTAAAAAGTCAAACTGCGGCGATGAATGCATTCAGTAATATGTACTAGGTAAGCCGGGGGTGTACGCTGACATACCGTCTGAGCCATGTATGTAGAGGCAACTAGATGATCCTCCTTTCTGCATATAGGTTGGGCTATGTGTGGTATGTATCATCTTCCTACTAATACTATCCACTTTCATGCAAGCTCCGAAGAGTGCATACAGTACTTAGCTTCAATGGCTTTTCACCAAAGTGACCTAACTACATTTGACAATCTAAAGCGATCTTGCCACAATCTCAATTCCCAAAAATACATAATCTGGAATCCGAATCCATTCCGAGTCGAGTCGGATAGAATCAGTCAGTTTCTCGGTCTCGATCATCATACTTAAGGATGTATGTACATACATATGTATTTCCAATATGCCATTCAACCAGAGGCTTGTTTTGACCGTAGCGACTCGTAGCGACCTTCTATCAAAAGTACATACAGTACTTTTACATATGTTTATGCTTCGGCGGGCCCATGCGTGCGTGCATCATGGAACCGGATATCGTAACTAGTGTATTACCGGTACTTATGGCAGTCTTTTATAGACGCGTTGCTTCAGAATCATAGAGAATCATGGTATGTATGTATGTACATATGTATGGAGGAGGCCATCTCCGTATGTGTGATTGATTGACCGGGATCATTATAATTTCTTAGACCTTCAACTTTCCTGTTCGGGATTCCGACATGAATGGAATATCTTGGAATATCTTGCGAAACAGCGAAACATCTGTATCTATTACCTATTACCTATAGTATGTTCTTGGATTTGTACTCCGATTCGCCTCTTAGGAAACCCAAAAAGTCATTGAATCTCGAATTGAGCCCCGGGGCGAAAGTTGCTAATAAAAGTTCATACAAACGTCGAATTCGAAACAGTTTGTCGGACCATTGATGATGATGATAAAAACATTATGATACATACGTGTTTCCGCACCGGAGGTTGCTCTTTAGCGTAGAATGTATGTATTGTAGATTAGTAGCTTTGTAGCCCCAAGATCAATGATAAATGGATCGGAATGTTGTTAAATCTGAAAATCAGTTTTTGGAGCCAGGCGAACTGTACTGGCCGAACGCATTGTTTTACTCATGTTTTATTATTTTTTGTCTGTTTTTCTCGGCCAGTAAGTAAGTGTATTAGTTATTATTAGGCTGTAACCCGCCCGGGCAAGGTCTTTTCTCTCCGCATGTGAAAGCACATGTTTTGATTCGAATTCAAAACTCATCCGAGTCCACGCAGGTCCACAAGTGACAACTCTTCGCGGACGATTCAGTCGACTAACCTACGACTCGACTAAACTTTCTGGCTAATCTTATTCTCCGAAACATCGTGGGGGTCTCCAGTTGAACTGAAGTACATATTCGAACACAACCTAGGCTATTTACTTGAGATCTTACTTACTTACATACAAAATCTGAATACTTACAATGAGTAAGTATATCAACTGGCGGTTAGTACTGTATACTTAGGCTAGATGCGCCCGCGGCGATGGGATGAATCATGATTCAAAGCCGCTTCCCTGCTTGTTTGCCGGCGGATGCCCCCGTTTATCATGGCTTGAGGTGTTAAAAACATTCAAAATCAGGAAACTCCGAGTCTCAACAATGATTATACATACAAAAACGCGAGGCTCGCACCCGGAAATGGAGCAAACACTTGTATGTATTATTCAGCGGCGGTTTCATCAAGAAGCGGTGTATGTAAATTTACCTCGGTGTAAGTAGTTGAGTTACCGCACGGAGTACTACTAGCTAGTAGGGGCCAGCGAGGACTCTGCCCAGGGATGCCCGTGACTGCACAGGACGGTAAAAGACGGCAGGCAGGCGGATCCTGGGCGGGCCGCGGATCTCTCCAACTGAAGTCGACGGCAATTAAGTACCTCGTAATTATTAATACTCAGTTATATCCAGCCCGGAGTTTCGAAGTTATAATGCAACACTGCAGCATCCTAGCCTGGCTTTGTCGGCCGGACGGGACTACAGAAAACTACAGATCTATCACCTATAATAAAGTTCATGATGTTCTAAAAATTGCGCTCGAGCCATCGCTTGTGGGTGTGCCTTCGAGTCTACACGGCCGTCAGTCACGGACTCGGAAGCACTAGCAAGCTGTGGTAGTAAATCTGGGAGCTCTTCCCAAATGGGTCGCCATAAAGCACTTCAAGTTACATATATGCTAGACTTCAAAGCTTCAAGCAAGCCTTTCATCATTCTTCTGATACAGCCACCCAACAAATTTGCGTAAATCCCTGCGTCCGTCTCAAGTTTCAGGGTATTCGAATCGTTAACTTACATCAACACTTCATCATCCCTGGGGTTGAACAGATCTTCCCGAAAGCCGAATCTTTTAGCCATGGCGGCATGGCGCGGTAGAGTGCGCACAGGCGCACGAATCTCTTGGACGTACGTACTCATTATGTATGGTAGCGAGGGAGGACGAGGGTAGACGCGATTGTCTCCGTTCGATTCATATCAAGGAGATCTCCTAGAAATTTGCGCACTTCTGATTGCGAGCTTGCTTTCGATCGGAGACTTCGGAGACCACAATGTTCAGTTACTGGCTGTTACAGTGTTATGTATTGGTCGTAACCCCACACTTCCACAAGGGCACCTCGACAACCGTCACGCCATATTGAGAGGTTCCTTGTTTATCTCCATATTCAAATTGTCAGCAACTGCGCCATCTGTTAAACATACAGTAGATATGTTTAGTTTGATATGTCGGGATGTAGTTACATAGATTGGGAGGCTGGACCAGTGATCTGAATGATACCAGATAGAGGCATAAGCTCTCACCTGTACTGCATCGACACACCCGAACCTTAACAAGACACCGTGAAGGGAAGATAATAAAAGACACATTTAAAGATGGGAAGGAGACAGTTGAATCCAGGTTGAATTAGCGCACCTGCGTTCGTTAAATTTCTCGTGATACGAGTTCCGGTCTGACTGGTAAGCGAGGAGACCAGGGAAAAAACATATATATGAGAGCGGCGCATAACTCATGAGAAAGTGGGAAGAAGTAGAAGATATACGTATGACGCACCAAGACTGAGCGGAGGCCTAATGTCAGTTCGGCGCTGGTTCGGCGGGCTTGCATCCTTTCTATCCTGCCGCTCATCCCGCGGCAGCTTTTTCAGTAGATAGACTTCACTTCCATACCGATTCTCCGATTCTTTGCAGGCTAAATGTTCTCAAGCAAAGACCTGTATATGTGTTTGACCAGACCAACCCCCGCCGGAAGGAGGGCCACATGAATAAGAACCATGTAGGAGCCAGGCATATGTTGAAGTATCTTTAAAAGGATTAGTGCCACTCACCCACTGTCGCTTGAAGTTCGCCATCATCTTCTTCTGTTTCCTCGAACGGAATCTTTACACTCACGGATGCATTTGTGTTTAACTCTCAAGAGCAGTGGGGCACTCGCTTCACGTCTTGGCCGATTACCCCTTCCCACTGCGCATGTTGACATCGCTTTCTGCTGCTGCCTTCTGCTCGTGGTCGCCTACCAGTCATCTTTCGCCAAGTAGATAGCACAGTATGTACTACGTGGATGTCATAGCGTTCAGCTGATCAACTCTGCAGGTCAAATATAGAATAAGATTACTCCAAATCTATGATGACTTACAATAACTTACTGACCAATGATAATCCCTTGCAAAAGTCCAAGCTGTCCCAAGGTCTCGCACCTACCAGTTACCTCCGTCTTCCATCAACTGTGTCTGAACAGTCCGCGATCCGACAAGTCTAGAATGTTTGACCATATGAAGAAATTGTCGCTTCCGGTGCGAAGGTCGATGGAAGAATGACTACCGATAATATACATATAAATGTAGGAACCGATCGAGGACTGAGAACCTCATGAGAACCGATCTGTTGATGCCGAAATTCTCTGAATTGCGAGAATAACACCAGTTTGACCCCTGAATTTAGAATCTTTGAATCCGAAGTGACATCGCGGGAAACGCTACGGAAAAATATGTAGCTGGGAACATTTGGCCCCTCGTTACCGCAAGACTGGGATCATATGCAGGTAATTTGAGGACATTTGTATTCGCGCGAAGACTCGCGACGATATAGTATCGATACAAAGACGGTCCATTTCATACATACTAATTGTGTCGGCGGTATACCTGATCATGAACCTTGATATATGTGTGTATTCTCCAGGTGAGTGAAGGAATATATTGTGAGTGGTAGCCGCCGTCAAGGAGGAGGCGGAGGAGGCATTGGATTTCGAAGTGACGGTGGCCACCTGGTTGTCCTAATAGTGGATGATTGAGCAGATGTGCCTGGAATTTGGGACCTCACAGAAGCGTCGTTCGACACGGATCGTGACGTAGTCCTCGGGATATTATCCCTGATAGGTACAGCCTGCGCAGAGGTTGAAGTGTTGTCTAGCCACGGGGCTCGTGTACCAATGGTGCTGTTGAACCTAGTGTCTGCTGACACAGTGAGGTGTTGTTGTGCCGTGGGATTAGGAGCTCCGGAGGACCACTCTAGCAATCCTCCTAGAGGAATATGCTGCACCACTACTCGTTTACCCAGCACTTCGGCCTTGAAGACAT
Source organism: Omphalotus guepiniiformis (assembly GCA_028554645.1). Taxonomy (NCBI): domain Eukaryota; kingdom Fungi; phylum Basidiomycota; class Agaricomycetes; order Agaricales; family Omphalotaceae; genus Omphalotus; species Omphalotus guepiniiformis. Next base: position 629,675 of record JAQOOI010000058.1, read on the forward strand.
TCAGTGATGGATCAAAGCAGTCAATTTACCCAAAGAATCTCTCACCTCGTACATTTTGAACAACCCAGAATTTACTTTGTCCCAGTTAGGAACGCCCACAGCTATTGAGTGCAGCTGGGAAGAGTGCTCATGAAACGGGCCGTGTTTTACCTCATGAATACGCGTGATTAACACAAAATACAGGTTTGTAGGGGGCAGCGGAGGATGTAAAACTGTTGACACAGGAATCTTGTGCTGTCCTCGAAATCGAGATAAGATTCTTGTTTCAGGATAAAAGTATAGAACGGAACCTCGAAGTTGCCCACTACCAAAAATGTACCCCAGAAAGTGGGAATCGTCTAATCCCCACACGCCATGACTTCCCGCAGGTTCAAGCCTATACACGTCTTGAAGTTTCCAGCATAAACGAAGGTACCGAAGAAAAACTTTGAGCACAAGCTCACGCTCTTCATCAGGAGCGGGTTGGAAGAAGCGGAGAAGTGTCAAGCATAGAAGAAGTAACGCGAAAGACGTTTCATGACCCGTGCCATAGTCCATGCGAACGAATGAGCCAAAAGAGGTGAGGAAGTACGGTTTGATGTGAGGAATGACGGAGACAAAATCAGTGGGTAGAAGGTTTGCTAGTAGTATATCCGATTCCTGCTCGCCGGAACCGCAATGTCAAGAATGGTTGTTATTAATCAGAGCTATTTTTTGCTGACCTCTTCTAATCTTTTCCCCCAGGTACGAAAAGCAAGGTTCCCAAACCTCTGGGGTGTGTCCAAGGGCGGTATTTCATTTATCCATTCATCTAAAGTATCCAGCAGCGATATCATGCTTGCGACCGCCTGCGATCTGAGATCAGCGTACTTTATCCATTCTTGCAGATAATTTTTACACACCTGACTTGGTGAGGCAGATTTCCATGAGAGAGAGACTCCCACCACAGAGTCTGTCAAACGCCGTAGAAAGATCGAGTAATCTTGGTAAGAACGGCACCGTCGCCAATTATCAACATCTTGATCAGTGTGTATTTTCTGGGTAGGTAGCTCTAGGCGAGATATCTCTGAAAGTTTGATTTCTCTCAGAGTTGTAGATGAAGCCATACAAGTTGGAGACAAGGTGAAGTTAACGCGTAACGCCTTGTCCAATGTGGTCCGTGCGCTTGGTGTGACTATATTCACGTGCTTCAGCGCCGCAAACGCGTGCGTCCAGTTGTCACGCCTCTCACACTCGTACCGCGACAAACTGCTAGTGTGCCACGAGAATTTACTAAAACTCTGAGATCGCTCTTGTCTCTGAAAAGAATCTCTGAAGATATGGCACCCTTTGATGATTGGAACAAAGTCGACGACGAAGAAGACGAAGAATTGCAGGATGCGTCGGTGAGTCTTTGTCAGAATCATGCGGTGTTTCATCATGATAATCTGGAGCCGTGGATAGTATTTTGAGTCGAAGAAGGATGTCATTCTATTCTGTATCGATTGCTCTCCGTCAATGCACGAGCTCAAGGACGACCAGGAATACGAGGACACACAGACATCCCACTTGTACAGCGCGTTGCATGCTGCGATGCAGATTCAAAAGCGGAAGGTGATAACAGGCCCGAATGATTCTGTCGGCATACTTCTATTTAATACAGTGAGAATCTTCTCTTGACGTATCTTGGAATCACCGTGATAAAGTTTGGACGAAGACTAGAAAATCTGAGACGACGCGAAGCCAAGGCTCCGAGATAAAAAAGAACACATATCTATTCCAGCCTATCACTCCACTGAGTGCACCTCTGATTCAAGAACTCATGAGAATTCTCGATGGTTTGTTCTTTTTATATCTGTGAGGTCGCAAGAACTAAGAGTCTATCAAGCTGCAAGGGAAGATCCTGAAGAATTACAGAGAGAGTTTCCACCCTTGACTGACAAACATGTAGCGATGGGAGACGTTTTCACAAGCTGCAACTGGGTCATAAGAGATGGGTTAGCCTTCGTCGTAGTCACTGGCTTGAACTCTTGATTTCACGTCTTTTTTAGTGCCCCTAAAACCGCGTCAAAGCGAGTTTTCTTGATTACGAATGAAGATGACCCGCACTCTGGGCCTAGTAGCAAGCAACTGATAACTTCTGCTCGTACAACTCTTAGGGACTGTGCGCTCGCTATGACGGATCGATTCAACTGTTTATTCTCCACCCAGGACTTGACTCAAGCCGGCGTGACCGTCGAGCCGTTCTTCATTAGCACATTAGAAAAACCATTTGATATGTCGAAGTTTTATTCTGTAAGTCTATTACGTTCTAATTCGCCGCGAACTTGTCTGACTTTGTCTAGTCCGTGCTGCTCCCGAATACTATGGCGGAAGACGAAGATGATCCTGATGATCCTTCCGTGCTTCCGGAGTCTATTTCCATCTCTCGAATTGAAGATCTATTGGCTCAAATGCGATTCCATGAGGTACCCAAGCGAGCACAATTCAGCATTCCTTTTGAAATCGCCCCCGGCCTGACCATTGGTGTGAAGGGGTGCGTGACAGTTCTTTCGTGTTTGAACTAGCTTGACATTGTAGGCAGTTACGGCCTTGTCACTACACAAACGAAAGGCACCTACAAATACTTTGTGGACCTCGGCCACAAGATGGAGGTGGTAACGGTCAAAACAACGAATATTGATGAGGTAAATAAAAATATCTACAGGTATCTTGCGATATTGAGGGGTAAATGTAAACTATTGCAGGACACTCAAGATGAATTCGATAAATCTGAGATTGTTTATGGCATGGATGCAGGCGCGACCTCTCTCAACGATGAGGGCAACGATGATGAGGGAATCGCGGGGACTCGTGTTGTCAAGACCGGTCAGCGCGTGAGCAGCAGATTTTGTTCTCTTTCACTAAATCGTTTCATTGAGATTCTGTCAGCCTTTCTATTCGGCGGAGGAAATCAAATCCTTCCGCACCTTAGGGCTTGAACCTGGTATGGTCCAGATATTTGGTTTTCAATCCTCTCTCTCAGTTTCCTTCATTGGCAGTCATCAAACTTCTGGGTTTCAAAAAACGCAACTCACTCGCATTTGAAGATAATGTAAAACATTCTGTCTTTATTCACCCTGATGAAGCAGTACGTAAAGCTATTTTAGACACTCTGGTGATTCCCATTAACATTGGTGCAGACATATTCCGGCAGTAAACGAACTTTCAGTGCACTGCTGAAGTCTATGGTCAAGAAGAATAGGATAGGTCTCGTGCTTGCGTTGTTAAGGCGGAATTCCTCCCCGACCTTCTGCGCACTTCTACCTCAGGCATGCTGTTCACCCTGTTCAGTTTACGTTTTGTGTGTCTGACTGAGTGATATGCAATAGGAAGAAAAAGCAGACGAGGGTGGTTGGTCCGAGCCTGCCGGCTTTCATCTCATACCGTTACCTTTTGCGGATGATATTCGTGGTGCTCCCATCGATTCGGCCTATACAGGTCAGCCAGTCGGCACTAAACGTAACATTTCTCTTACTGATGGAGATGGTCTTGAAGCACCCGATGAACTCAAAGACGCTGCACGTGCTTGGATAGATAAACTGTCTGTGAAAACAGGCTATCTTCCAGATTCTTATCCAAATCCAGGTGAGAGAGCGCGCCGTTTACGCCGTTTCCCAGCCTTGTCAAGCTGCTGATAATCCTCGGTAGCCCTAGCGTATCATAACGAGCAACTTCAAGCGAGCGCATTCCATGAACAATACGATCCCGACTCGTTCGAAGATCTCACCGAACCGAAGGTTGATTTAATCCATAAGGTATCATTACATCGAATGGGGTTATTGTCGCGGTCGATTCATGGGTCTCGGTCTCTCCTATTTTTTTAGCGAGCAGGAAAGCTGATCAAGGCGTGGAAAGAAGCGCTGGCGAATGACGACAGCATTACTTTTGTCCCTGCGACCACTGGATCCAAGCGCAAGGCGGTAGGCGATTTATTCAAGCCCTCGTTTCCTTATGAAAGTGACCATGTGTTCTACTCAAATTGCGTAGGATGTGAATGTTGGAGAGGCGGAGATTCGCAGTTTTTATGACGCAGGGACACTTCCCAAGGCAAGTCCTCCGTTTGTTTGCTACTTCTGGACTCCGCACTTCCGGCTAATGACTATGTCTCAGCTTCGTGTTGACCAGTTGAAGGTAAGTATTCCTTTTGAGAGCTGTTGCATCGTGTGATTCACTGTTGGACAGGAATTTCTGAAGAGCAAAGGAGCGTCTACTGCTGGCAAGAAAGCCGATCTAGTTGAACGAGTCCAGGAGTGGCTTGATGCGCATTAGAGTCGATTACTACCAACTTAGCACCATTTGTAACATCATGTTATACACGATTCGTCTCCGTCGTCCGAATGAATGCCGGATACACCTGTATGCTGTAGCCTGCTGTAGCTAGGGTGTGGGTGTGGTGTCTTTCGTCGTACCTGGTCTATGCCATTCTGATACTTGGCTTGGATAGACTTGGACAGACTTGGACTTGTCTGCGTATTCTCGCGGGAGAAGCCTTCAAGCGATTGCGGCCAAGTCTCGTGGTAACCCCAAGTACTCTACAAGTGAAGATACTTGCAGAGATTATTACTAGGTATCGGCTCCCCTGGCAATCGGTGACGGAATATGCCTAAAATCCACGGCAACCGACGGTCCGACAAATCGCCAACCGTGATAACCCAGGATAACCTCCTCCGCCTCGGTACGTAGATCCCACAGCTCTAGAGCGGCAGGGACTGGCAGGGACAGGACCAGGACACTTCATTTGACGGCACAGTTGAGCAAAAGGTTACTTCATTTTGGTCAGGGATAGGTGAACCTGTGATGCAGAGTATGTATGTACATAAGTCCACAAGAAGCTTACCTACTGCGCGTTTTCGTCGGAAAGAAATTATACCGACGAGGAGTTTCGCGCATCCCTGCACCTTTCCAGAATCTCATTAACCGTAGTGCTAATTTCTAAAATCCTTCTGATGCCAGTCAATCTGGTTAGATACAGTGACAAACGGCGTATAATTCATTACAGTCATTACAGTCATGGAAGTAAATGCGGAAAAATAAGACAATAGAAACCAAACATCGCTTGGAGAAATTGGTTGTACGAAGACCTCAGCAAGTCCGCTCATGAATGGATGAGCCCTGCTGGGCCCCACGGCCCAAGGTGAACCGCGGGTAAACGATCTGAGTTGTAAATTTTGTACATTTGAGCATCATGTTACTTGTCGGGCGATACGAACGACATCGAACGGAAGAGAGCACCGCGGAATCCGAAAAATGCAAGATACGCGGCAGCATGCTTCGCACTTGACTCTTTCAATAGAAGTAGCTGCATTTCAGAGCACCCTTCTCTTCCCAGGATACTAGAGCCGACCGCACTCGGTCGACTATCTTCTTCTCCAGCTCCCTATCCACCCTGCCATTTGCGGCGGCGACAAAATGAATCAACTTCAAGTTCTTGAACTGGGGTCTATCAAGGATGTCGGATATATAAGTTAAGAAGGGCTGATCAAGATGAAACTGGCGTGAGGGTGCGAAAACAACCTCTAGAGTACGCAACGTCTGGCAGTTGATCTGCAGCAGGATTGGTGGAAGCCAAGATATCATCCCAAAGACACGATTGGGGGCGATGAGAGAAAGATGTCGAAGTGAGGAATTCGCAGAAAGGTCGAGGGAAGCTATGGCGGAGTCTGACAAACCGTCTTCTATGTGAAAATTGACAAGATGTCCGTGAATTCAGAATTGGAAGCGCTCCAACCAATGATCAGGATAGAAACTGACCTCGAGATACTATCTCCAGCCGGGCCAATAGCGGGCCGAGAGACTTCAGAAGAACGGATGGCTCGCTCGAAAAGCGAGAAGTTTGGGCACCAAAATATGACAATTGAAGACAAGCTTCTCGGGGTATAGATGCTGGATATATCCAGGACAAACTCTTCTCGAGCTGGTTCCCTTGCCCGTGGAGCCTAAGACTACACATGCCGCCCGACAACAGAGAGTGCGAATTTCCCGTCAATGTCGGGATGTGCAACTCGAACAGCTGTCTTTGAGGTCGGCCAGAGCACTCGATATTTCGGAAAATCAATTCTCGGAGTCCTAAGAATTGACCGACGAAGTCGGAGAATTCTTGTGGGTCTGAGAAAATCATTTGGTGCATTTCCAGGCGTGCAATGGAATGCATCTCTGTCAGGGACTCTACAACTCCGCTATCCAAATGAGACCAACAGACCTGCCTCAGTGACAACATCGATGTATTGCCTAGGCAAGCCAAATATGCAATGATATCGGATAAAGCCCTGAGCTGCTCAGCGGCCCAGAGAAAAAATGAAGCGCCGTCTTGATCAGTACCAACGATGTGAACCCGGCGTACACGGGAGAATATTGCATTGCGGGAAAATGGTATATCTAGGAAAGACTTGAAAGCTGCAATGGAATCACGGTGTAAGCAAATAGAGTGGAAGGCATGAGCATAGCTTCGCCGTCTCCAATGTTCGCATACGAGGCTGGTCTTTGATAGGTGGGACTTATCGAGGCAGAGAAGATCATCGATAATTATGTCCTGCAGTTCTGCTGGGATGTACAAAGAGCGGCTAGTGATAGAAATAGATGAAGTGATCTAATTTCGAGCTGATCAGACCTCTTGACTATCGGTGAAGAGCTGGAGAACGGACCGACCATGAACGTACGTGAATTTGACAGGAGCTTGGAAGAGAGCAAAGATATATAAGTGAATAACAGCTCGTCGCTGATGCTCACGAGGCTTAACGTCTTCTGCCGCCAGTGGCAGTATTGATCTAAGGGAAGTCGGAGCTGCTGCCATCATGTTACAGGGCTGGCGCCAGTCATGATATTTCCATTGAAGACGGATACACGGTTTTTGTGACAGATGCGACCCATGGATGGATATGTGACGTCGAAGATCCGATAATGAACATATGGAGAACAAGCCGCCCACTATAAAATGGACTAATGCGATTAAACAAAAAGCGGAGTTTTAGGTTCTCCTTGGGTGCGAGATTCCTCTTCGATGGCCTGAGTGATTTCATCAGTGTACAAGCTCAAGCACAGGGTCGGAGTTTCACTGACACCTAAAGTCGAGTCTAACTGGAACGTATTGCGTTAATTGGCTGAGCTCTGTAATGCCTCCAATTGAAAAACGGTCACATATTGGAAGTTCTTTTCAAGGATCATCATGAGATGACAGCGCGGTAACAACAAGTTGCTTCCTTACCGTGATAAGATGGTAACGTGGCTAGGCATCCTGGGTGCATTGAAACGTACTTCAGTTGTAGCACCTGCCAGAGCACCGCGGTGCTGTCGGAAATGGAGCACGAACAGCCTGAAACCTAATATGCAATCTATCAGTCCTTTTCCTTGATAGTCCGTTTAATGAAGGACGTACTTGGAGGCGGTGCTGATGCAGTGCATGCAAGGAGTCGCAGATTGAAAGTGAACTCAAAATCGTATACAACCGGGGGTACAACGCAGATGGACCAAGGTGGACCAGTGTAAAAATTCCCGGCGCCTACCGTGCGGCGCTTAACATGTCATCACGTGCTTGGCTTGAGTGAGATTGCGCGATGATGATCTTATCGGATAAGGAACAGCAGGGAAAATGAGTTAGTCAGCCCTCCCCGTTTATGTCGAACTACCACGAAGTATCCTCTCCAGCTCATTTCCAGCAGCTTTTGTCTGCGGACCTTAATCGTGTCTCCGTCCTTAACTTCTGGGCTGAATGGGCGGAACCTTGTAAGCAGATGAATGCGGTTAGCCTCGAGCTATCAAAAAGGTATCCTTCGGTCTTGTTTCTGCAGGTGTGTATCTAGAAATTCATTTTCACTTCCTGGGGACTGACATTTACGAATGTTTTAATCAGATAGAAGCTGAAACACAAGCCGATATCGCTGAGTCTTTCGACATTGAAGCAGTACCTTCCTTCATTCTTCTTCGGGTGAGTACTGTAATATCTCGTCTAGGGCACACCAACTGAAATGAATCGATCAACAGGGGCATACACTCTTGCAACGAATATCAGGCGCAGATGCACCTGCTCTGACCTCTGCTGTCGCTAAATACGCTAATACGCCATCCGTAACGCCTCAGAGCAAAACAACCATCCCGCCGGCCAAAGCGTCTGATCTCAAAGACGAAAAGCAAGAGACGCCGGAGGAGCTTGAAGCGAGAATGCGTGGGATTATGAATCAGAGCAAAGTCGTTTTGTTTATGAAGGGCAGCCCGGAGACACCAAGATGTGGATTTTCTCGCCGCATCACGACTTTGTTGAAGGATCAGAAGGTCGAGTTCACACACTTTGATATTCTTGAGGACGAAGCAGTTCGTCAAGGTGAGTAACATCAACTATAGCTAAAGTCGATTTGCTAAACGATTTTTTTGCTAGGTTTGAAGAAACTGAACGACTGGCCCACTTTTCCGCAGCTCATTATTAAAGGCGAATTCGTTGGTGGTCTGGACATTGTTCAGGAGATGGTTGAGAATGGAGAATTTGCAGAAGCTGTTGCGTGAGATGTTTATTGTGTTTTTTATAGATGTATCACTATTTTTTTTCGGTTTGATAACAGTACGTTTCTACGCCATTCTCTCTTGCTACACTCTCTTACGGGTTCCTAGTATGACATCATTCTTTTGCTCACGCCAATGGTTTTTTGAGCCGCAGTACGCGTCCACATCCTTGTACCCTGCATACCGTGTTTCTCTATGATGTACACCAGGTTAAACGTTCTCTGTGACCTGAAAGCAGTCTAGCATACACGCTGGCTTTCGAAAGCACGACGTTCCAGCATGTACTCACCCTGCAAACTAGTGGAGCTTTGCTCCCGGATTGAATCGACATATGTCACCACTGACTTCGATGCTCAAATTCCCAGCGACTCCTGATGAATTTGCCTCTGTAGGCCATGTCCTGCACTGTCCACGAGTGAACTCGTTTTTTGTAAATTCTGCATACATTTACGTTCCCATATGACGCTCTAGCTTCAACGTTTCAACCCTTCTCTGATTGACGTCCCTTGCCTTCCCTTGCTCATGCTGCTTGCATATGATAACGGCTACGGCCGGGTCAGTGACTCGTGTTAAAACATGAGTTTGCGGCATGCCAGAATTCCGCTGTCTCTGTGGACATTCTTCATCAACCCCCTATTAGTATTAGTAGTATCCAACCCCTCGGGCACCTAGTATTTGCGCTGTGCCAGCCTGGTCGTAACAGTGAAACTTTAAACGCCTTGATAGGTTATGTGGCGCGTTATCATCTGCTATCTCGACTTGTTATTGACGGAATTTGGACGGAAGGAAGGTAACATCCAATTCATTTGAACGGCACCAGATTATATTCATATCCTTCAAGGGGATTGAGAAATCGTATGATGTGTTTTTTGGCATTCGAAGTCTTGTAACACTGAACTCGTGGTCGATCGTGACAAGGTCTCTGACCCACTCCAGATGTGTTGGCGTTTGCCCCGACGGCTGTATCCGAGTGAATCATCGCGTCTGAACCTCGCTACCTCGTGCCAGTTCGCCGTCGTAATCATTGATATGCGCACTACGAAATGCAAGAGGACTCGAGAAGCGGTGCCGACAGGACGAGGAATATATTGGACGACAGGGATTGGATATTACGAGGGAACACGGAGGAGCTACTGATCATGATGAAATCACAACCGCCGACCGCTCGATTACTCGAGGGTCGTGTGATGTTCGGACCGTCACACGCCAACTCCAATGGGCGAAAACAATGCACGTGTAGAGGGTGAACATCTTGATATGGTCACGGAAGGGATTCGAATACACGTCTCCGTATAAATACTCCGAATTTTGGACGTACACACGCGCGCGTAACGCACAACACAAGCTAGGCTTGCTCGTTGTCGCTGTCGCTGTCGTGACCCCTGTACCCCCCGGCCCCCTCCTCGGGTTCAGTGCTGGCTTCAACAGCTATACAGCCATGCCACTGCAATCGATGATTGCTACAAGGAGAGTCCTCCTATTACTTGAGGTGCAAGCTGCGCTCCTGGGTGATCCACCGAAAGGCGTACCGTCTGCGGTGATGCTACGCAAAAATATCGGTCGAGTGCTAGTGCAGGCACGGAGTTCTAAACCCCCTCCTCTGATTATACATGTGCGAAATTGTGGTGACGTTGGAGATCCGGACGAGCCTAATACACCTGGGTGGCAGCTTATTTACCCTCCTCTCCCGCACGAGCCTGTCATTGACAAGCGCAAAAACAATGCATTCGCTGGTACGAAGCTTGGAGATTATGTTCTGCCAGATGCGGAAGTTGTAGTGGTGGGGCTAGCGTCGGATTATTCAGTGAGAGCGAGTGAGTGATGTATTTGGGTTTTCAGACGGTCTAGTCATTTCTGACGAAACTTTTCTTTTTCGTCTGGGCTACTAGCGTGTAGTGCCGCACTTGGTCGAGGTAACGAAGTCATTTTGATACGAGAGGCACACGGGACGTATGACAGAGTGGAAGTTCTGTACGGTGGCGGGGTAACGCCTGCTAGTAACATTGCGGTAGAGATAGAGGAAGAATTGGAAGAGGCTGGGGTGACTGTCCTAGATATGAGGGATGTACAGGAAATATTCACAGATCGATGAAGTTTGACGAATGAGAGACGAGACGATGATAGAGCGAGTTTTTCCATTTTGTTCCACCTCTCCTCTGACTGTATGTCATGTCATGCCTCTGGAGCACAAATCTCCGAGATTTACTAACAGTTCTGCCGCAGTTGCTGTCGTGTTTAATCATGCTTTTTTGCATTCTTGGCTTGCTATGGCATATATTGCAATGCAACTACTATTCCTTTGTGTTTCCTGCTAGTTTTTCCAATTAAAAACGCCAACGAGCGCATTCGAATAATTTTTCTAAAGAGCCTATACCCATAGTGTATCCAGTACTGTACTTACCTCGATATTGGTGTAGTTTGTCTTTATATCCGAGCGTCACAGCGAATAAAAATGATATTGACCGGATATTGACCAGAGAAAGCTTGAAGTGCGTCGAGGCTGCTGTGAGCGCATGAGCAGTGAGCAACGCCTTGCGGCCGTCTCGGACCGGAGTATTCTGATCACGTGGACGCATTTGACACGTCGCCCTCGGGAAAACACTGCAGCTGGCAAACCGACGAAATTATATCTTTTCTTCCAACTACTTCCCGCAAGCTGGCACGACTAGCTTTGCACTTCAACAATGGCCACTGTGTCTGAAGAGGAAACATCAATTCTCGATAAACTCGACTCCGTCGTTCCGGCACCTCTTGCTCAGTTCGATGCGTTTCCAAAACTACCTTCGACATACAAATCCCGTTCAGAATCCAGAGGATTCATGACAATCTTTGTGGCTTTTTTGGCATTTTTACTAATGCTGAACGATATTGGCGAATTTATTTGGGGATGGCCAGACTATGAGTTCAGCGTGGACGCGGATCAGTCGAGCTTCATGAACATCAACGTGGATATGGTTGTGAACATGCCCTGTAGATGTAAGTGTTGTTTTAGTAGCCCTGCGTACATGGCTCTGATCTTCTGTGCTTCTTCAGATCTCAGTGTAGACTTGAGAGATGCTATAGGTGATCGGTTATTCTTGAGTGGAAGCGGCTTAAGACGCGACGGTGTAAGTTCAAAGAACAATTTCAATGCATTGCCATTTGTATAACTTCTTATTAGACGCGCTTTGATATCGGTCAAGCCACGAAGCTCAAGTACGCCTTTTCATATCCTTCAATACTCGGTGCTGATTTATTTTTTTGTCAGGCAGCACTCGGAAGCACTTTCTGCATCTCAAGCTGTTTCGCAGTCACGCAAATCTCGTGGCTTCTTCGACGCAATCTTTCGACGAAGCACACCGTCTTTGAAACCCACTTATGATTACCAGCCACATGGTAGCGCCTGCAGGGTCTGGGGTACTCTCGAAGTCAAGAAGGTGACTGCAAATCTGCACATTACTACCCTTGGGCATGGATATGCTAGTCATGAGCATGTGGATCATAAAAGTAAGCTTCCAGGTGTCTACGACGTTCTCTTCTTTCTGATCAAATGGATTGTAATAGTGATGAATTTGTCCCATGTCATTACCGAGTTTTCGTTCGGGCCTTTCTTCCCCGAAATTATACAACCTCTGGACCTCTCTTTTGAAACGACGCAGGATCGTGAGTACTTCTTAGAGTTCCTGTCGAGTCGTTCTCACGTGCTCGCAATAGCGTTCGTTGCCTATCAATATTTCCTTCATGTCGTTCCTACGACATACATCGCTCCACGCACCGCACCTTTACACACTCACCAATACAGCGTGACTCATTACACTCGAGTGTTGGAACACAATCGTGGAACACCTGGGATCTTTTTCAAGTTCGATCTTGACCCTATGAGTTTGACAATTCACCAAAGAACTACTAGTTTCATCCAGCTCGTTATCAGGTGAGAAAGACCTACTCTATGCGTTTGGGTTTTGGCTGAACCTTCCTTAGATGCGTGGGCGTTATCGGTGGTGTCTTCGTCTGCATGGGTTATGCCATCCGCATCACCACGCGCGCTGTCGAAGTTGTTTCTGGAAACGAAGACCAAGGTATCGTCGCTGCTACCTCCAGCGGCGCCAAAGTCGGCCTTCGCGCTAAATGGGCAGGCACCGAGCTGCGCTCCCGTGGCAAAATGATACGACAAGGCTCTGGATGGACACTTGAGTCCAATCCTGGCTCGCCTGCTATTGGCAGTGGCTATTCAAGCTATTCTAATTCTCCAATGGCGCCTTCCTTCTCCGGTTCTGCTGCGCCATCTCCGTACCTACCCTCGGCGTCACTCTTCCCTCCTTCGAACCCTGTTACGCCGAATCCTGGAGCGACGTTTGGACCTGGGACCCCGAGTAGCTCGCGTTTTGTTCCTCCGCCGCCTCGAACGCCGAGGTCAACGAGCGGTGGATCGATGAATGGGGTTTTGAGTCCTGCTTTGAGTAATATACCGTCAGCACCTGGGACGCCTGCTATTCCTATATTCCCTCCTACTCCTAATCCTGCTACGAATGGGAATGGATTCCCTACGAGTCCTCCGCCTCCGAGGAGGGTGGTATCTGGAGGTCCGAAGAAAGATGATTAATCAAGAGTTTGTTTTTGTCAGAGGGTCGAGCCGCGTATTTATATTCCCCGTGCATTCGTACGAAACGGTTTTACTTTTTGTTCGACATTTTTTGTTGTATTTGAGATGAGCATGCACAGAATATTGATAGGGATATACTAAAGAACCCTGTTCTGCGGTTCGTGCGCGTACGAAGGTATGACAATTATTATAGTACACTCCAATGAGTAAGACCAAGGACTAGGATCAGGATAGGGATAACACTAAAGAACCCTGTTCTGCGGTTCGTGCGCGCACGAAGCTATGACAATAATAGTACATTCCAATTACTAGGACCAATGAGTAGGATCAGGAGTACTAAGAAAGGCAATTAAAGACGTGAAAACCAAGCAGATGATAAAGCAAGTAGTATCTTATCATACTATGTCTTTCCGTTTTCACATCAATCAACAGATTTGTAGTAGATGGTCGACACATATTTTTCACGATATCTGTGAGTCACTGCGACCCCTAAAATTCCATTTTCGTTTTTGAACGTGCACAGATGTTGCAGGGTAGCACGGTTAGGTGGAGGTCTACGTACGTCCACGGTGCCCGCTGGCATTGTGTGTGTATGACTTTGAGTCGTTTCTGAGCCGTGCTCGTCTCTGGCTGGTTTCTTCCCCTCCCTGATTGAACGTCGTCGTGCTTCGCTAAGTTCGGATAGTTCAGATAGTTCGGACTCGGACGTTCGGTGGGAAAATTCAGCGCTCAAGGTTGGTTGTACGTCCTCCTGATGTGAAGAGGTCGCTGTGTCCGATTCCAGAGATATTGGTGCACCGGCAGCAACAGAACGAAGCTGATCCTCATGTTGTAGTACATTTGGTTGTAGGTCAGAAACAACATCCTGTGGCTAAAGGCAGGAGTTTGTCAATAGATCACAATCATAAACGGAGGGCGGAGGAGGAGGGGGAGGAGAAAAATAATACGTACCAAATTCGCATTCCTAGGCTTAGGGACCTCTGGCATTGGTTTCCTCACCGCTCGCTTTTCTTCTTCTGCAGCTGACCATATTGGGCTCGAGAAATTTGTTGGACCACTGCCCGGTGAAAGCGTAGAGCTGGTCTCTTCCACAGTAACAGGCGTCACGGTTGAAAAGATAGTGCTTTCACGCGGGGCCGTCCCCATAGAAGGCTCTTGTATAGATGATGTTCCCCACGAAGGGCGCTGCTCAGGTATGATAGAACCAGAATCCACTGGCAATGGCTGCAATTCCTGCATGAGTTGATACGGAATCCTGAACTGACTTGGGAGCTGGGGCGTTTGAGGTACCCCAGGCGAAAGGGAAGGCAAACTGTCAAGTTCCTGACTCGAACTCTCTGCAGCGGCCATATTCCGGATATCATCCAGGTATCTCTCCTCTAGATCCGTAGCTTCGACAAGCATGAGCGGGATCACAGAAGTCCATGAGGTACTTTCATCGTCATCCAGCCATGATTCCGTGTAGTCTGACTGGTCGACAGATACAAGTTCCTCAGGCAGTCCTAGTGGCAATGTCGTCCTAATAGTGGATTGTGTACGATCTCGTTCGAACAGAGTCCTTGCTAAACGGAGACGACGAGGGAGTATACCATGTCGGCTTAAATTGAAGGAACTCGGGGACAGAGACAAAGCCGCGAGAATGCTGGGTTTATATTGTGGGGAAGAAGTGGAAGCGATACTGCTGCTGCTAGGTTCAGCTTCAAAATCAGGCTGTGAAATTTGTGATAGTGCCGGGTATGGTATCAATGGTTGGTCATAGTGTTCAACGGGCGTCATCTCAGTGATTGGCATACTCTTCGTAGTAGCTTCATGCGGGTCGGACGTCTCCTCAGGCTCTGGGGCGACCCTCATCCCCGGTGGTCGTCCCGCCTTGCGCATTGGCCCACGTGTCTCTTCGTGTATTAGCAGCTTCTCTGAGTACGACTCCTCTGCAAGATGAGGTATATCTTCATAGCGTGATACCGTCACCAGACCTCGTTTCTCTTCATGCTCGAGAGTGTGTGCCGATTTCTCCCGTAATCTTTTTGAACTCGCATTCGACTCCATGCTGATATCTGCCATGTTTAAAATAAAGTCGCTCCTTCGCAAACGTAATTTAAAGATGGGTAACGTCAGGCTCGGCTGTGCGTTAAGGAAAGAAAATGAGTCTTTTAATGACGAGGCCTAGGAATATCGACTCACCATATCAACTGGCGGAGAATCATCTTCGTCATAGTCTTCGACCGTCAAGTCATCTTCCATGTCCGGGTATTCGGGAGGCCCATCGAACATGAATGAGGCTGAAGTAGAGATGAAGAAAATCGGGGACCTTGACTTCGTCACAGGAGCATCGGAGCCGGCGGCGGTATTATCAATGTTTTCCAAATGAGCTCGTCCTAATAAGTTGTGTTGGATGCAATGAGTTCACCAAGAAACTTTGACGGATGATTGTGCTCACGATTTTCTGAGACTACTCTGAACTTGAGCGGTAACCTAGCGAGCAGGGTGTCTCGATCCGGCAGGTTTTGGTCAGTCTGTAAATTAGCTTGATCAGCAACTCTTGTCGACTATCCAGAGGAACAGAGAAAAAAGGCGAGTCAATCACTACGCATACCTCTTCGAGAAGAGACATCCATTCTTCATCGTGCGTCAACGCAACTTCGAGATCGTTGTCCTATATCTGCGTTCAAGCACTGAGCATGCTAACAACGTCACAATAGTATCTTACAGTTTTTAGCAGAAAGTCATTGATATCATTAGAAGGATGTATCATCTACAATCCAGAAGTTAGCCACACCGAAGGGGAAAAGCTCTTCAGACTCATGTTTGAGTTTTCAAGTTCTGGAACATGGCTAGCAAGAACAGTACCATCATGACGAGTGTTCGAATAGGCGCTCCGGGAACCATTTGAGAAGCTAGTATTCAACCCAAACGGAACATATCCGCCCATCCTCGATCGCATCAGATCTTCCGGCTCCAAATCTCCAACATCTTTAGCATTCACAACCACGCTAGCAAACGGGTTGGTAGGCTTCTCTCCAAGCGATATTCTGTATCCTCGAATGAAGAGACATTGATTCCTGACGGGTTCAGGTACACCGCCTGTGTCTGCATCAGCTACAGGCATCCGCACAGCGAGCGAATCGGGACCTGAACGAGTAGAGGTATCAATCACACTGTCTTCTATCCAGTAATACTTTTCGGACCACTTGAAATTCCGGGATTGCCTTTGTTGGGCTTGCGAACCAGTGCCACTACTCATGAGCGAGCTCCATATTGGGGACCACCATCGACGTCCGTTGGAACCAAGACTCGAATTCTCTGATCCCTGGTCTTCCGCCTGAACTGTAGCAGGATTTTGCTGAAAGCGCATGATTATTTCTTCTCTGTCAGGATTCGAGAACGCCGCTACGCCCCAGCAGTTGGACTTATCGTAGCCTGTAACCAGATACAGAGCACCATTGGAAATTTGGCGGCCAAGGGTCTCATTTATGTACTTATACCAGCTAATGGCGTTCTGTTGTGCATAGGAAAGGAAGTCTCGATAGTTGTTCAAGTCCTTGGATAGACCCCCTTCTGGAACGACGAGAATTGCACCTCGAGGTGCAGAGGTGATGATTTTGTAACCTAAACCAGCGTTGCTGTTCAAGGATCCATGTAAATACCGTCAATCACTAAAGTTTATGTGAGGCTCACTCTTGTAAGTTGGTTGAATCACGTCTAATCTTAGGATGACTGATCACAGCACCAGGTTTATGCTTCTCCTCAACCGTCCTACAGCGTGATGTCAACCCATCAAAACTCGCTGAGACTGTCGCCGTTGACTGAGTCCTAGTCAACGAATCCGAAAACGAGATTGGGATGAAACCCGGCGGTGTTCTTCCTCGATTGACTGGATGGTCGAACGGGAGAGTAATATTGAAGACATATTCGAATGATCCATCAATAGCCACAAAGCCCACGTCACCAATCTGCACACCCGAGGCGTTGTATTCGGGCGGAAAATGAGATCCTTGAGGATCAGGTCTCCAAACTGGAAGTCCATTTTTCTTCACGAGAAGACTGTATACGTAGATTTCGTGGCTAGCATAAGTTTCGCCATCAGGATGTGGCCGAATGTTAGTAAAGAATTCGGGGGGGCTGGGATCATTCAACGTCGATGGGGTTGTAGCGCCCACTGTTGGCATGCTGGTGCCATGAGACCCGGACACTGGGTCTGTATTAGCATTGATAACGAAGTTAGGCCCGCTGATGTGGAACTGCGACGCGTTCTTGAAAAGATGAGAAGATGCCATGACCTTCGACCGTGCGCAGCGCTCATGGAATACAAAAAGAGACTTCGGTAGTAATTGGAAAGTGTTTTGGCGCGCACCAGGCGCGCGCCATCCATTGGGGAGGGCAGCTCGTGGTCATTGACATTTGTCAAGTTGTGGCGGAAGGAATACTCCCACGAATCCAAGCTCTAAATAGACTGTAGTTGCCGCATTTGGAACTTTCCGCCGCCGGCCGGCACCAACTTTCTTTCTGCTCATCCTCAACAGCCCTCAACGCGGAATACTAGGCTTGCGAGTCGTAGTCCGAGTGGAAATAAATATCAAATTAAACGCCGGCCTCAAGCTAGTACAGTTTGTCGATCCATTGAACTGCGAGCATGTACTGGTGGTGACATTGGAACTTATTCCAAGACGAAAACATAAAAAATAACGCCTCCGATCTAGGATGAACTTTACAGAGGCAGACTGTTTTCAAGTATTTTGGGAGACAACTTCCATCCTACCCCGTATATATGTCATCTGGCATTTACTCAATTCAGAACATCGGATATATCATATACGCACATAGTAGGAGCAAAAAAAAACTCGGAGTCGTGCATACATCAATTCCCAGTATGAAGCCTACTTCACCTTCCGAGATTTCCGTCGCAACTTGTTTAATACCTTCCATCTCTTCTCTCCCAACCCCCATCTCCGTCCTCCAGTTCTCACGACTCACCCGCTCTTCATTCGCTGGATCTTCAGCCATCTCGATACCGTCAATATCAGCGTCTTACAGACAAGTCAGATTAGCGGGCCAAAAACACAGTGGCATTCGAATCAAAAATCACCTCTGTCAGCAATGCTCCAACAAATCGGCATTAGCAACCTGTTCTATCCTCGTCATTCCAGGTCCCGGGAGAGGCCAAAGAAAGAGGCTGAGTAAAATCGATCCTTCACCATCTACACGCATCCCACTTCTAGTCAGCTGCTGCAGAACCAATCGCGTTTCTTTATCACGCATAGATCTTTCCGCAGCCTCAAATTGTAGTTCGAAATTATGAGCAACTTGCGAAGCACTTCCAGTTCGTTCAGCGGGAGATCTCAGGCCCCAATGGCAGACAAGCTCGAAACAACGGCGGGCGTCTTGGTACGAAACCCATTCCCCGCTGCTTCGAACCTCTCCAAAGTCTCCTTCGACATTTCTCTGTAGACCTCTCAGATCGAGCCTCTATCTTCGCATTAGCGAAGTCAGGCCCTGCGACGCATTCGTCAAGTTATAGCCAGGCAATCCTCTCACGAGTTCAAGCGGTCACACCACTTGAGTTTAGGCTAGTAATATGCAAGATTCAATAGACAGTAGTAGCTAGTCCCAAAGAGACAAAAAGGCAGAGAAAAAACCCGCCAGCTAGTCATTTTCGTCCCCCGTCCCCCGTCCCCCGAACGCTCTTCCCCAGCAAGAATCGTTTTTTCTGTTCGCGTGACGCTTTCAGATCATAGCAGGTCGGGTGGAAATCCAAGCATCAAGCGGCTTCGCAATGCGACGCCACGAATAAATTTCCCGCAACAACTCCATTGCGGCGTTCCCTCGATTCGAGGAAGTGAACGGCATCGTAACCCAAGTGCATTTAGGAGTTACGCTAGCAGACGTTCAGGCGCGACCCACACCTTCATCTTCTAGCATTGAACAGCACCCAGCCATCGGTGCAGCAGCTTTGCGGTGCCGCTCCCTCGACTCGGAGTTCAAGCAAGCGAACGGTGCCGTGGCACAAATGCATTTAGGATTTGGGCTGGCACACGTTCAAATGCGACATCTAGTGTTTTTGAACGCAGCGCCATGCAACGTTACCCAGCCATCGGTGCAGCAGAAACTAAAACGGCTTCAATTCATCTCGGGCGTCCCTTCGAGTCACGCAAGCAAGGGAACGACGGTGTGGCCAGTACAGCGTGACTTTCTGGTATATATTTTGTGGTCGGTAAAAGCCTTCGTACCCGCAACCTGAGACGAAAACTGAAGAGGACAACACCGTCATGAGTAGAACTACCCAACGTAAACCATCCAAGACTCACGCGTGCAACAACGAAACCTGTGTATATCATATCCAATTTACACCCTCGCGAACACCTTACTCCTCCTTCTCCCTCCGAGTCTTCCCATAACCAGACCCAAACCCAGACGACCAAGCACCATCGACCACGACCGTACCCCCAGTCCCAAGCCGACGCGCAGTCCTCAACACCACATAAACCAAATAGCAAAAACACACGAGAATCGTCAACACCGTGCCAGATTGAACCGCAAGCAAATCAGACTTTGTTCCAACGGGATATAGAAGAGTTTCTGAGCGTGGGTCGATGGGTAGGGTAGGGCGGTAGTGGTGGGGTTTGGGTTTGGTAGAGGAGGAGGTAGAGGAGGAGAAGTCGGGGAATGAGGATGTATGGGGTGTTAGTGACCAGTGAGGAACTGTATGTAGTACACAATGGTGGTGTTTATGAGTGAGTGAGTGAGTGAGTGAGTGGAAAGGAGGACGAAGATGCATTGTACCTGGTTCTTCACATGCAATAAGAACTTCAGGCCACGGAACCTCCACTCCACGAACACCTTCTTCGTTCAATTCGCCATACCGAACATGCATAGGAACCACAATTTCCTTCCTATATCTACCCTCCCAGGACCTCTCCTTCACTATCTCGGTCGTATCGATATGAAGCAACAAATAACTCTCCGCATCATACCCAAGAGCAATAACAGGCAACTCCAAATTCCTCATCCCATAATGCTCAAATTCATACCCACCACTGACGCGGTAATTCTCCAATTCGTACGTATCAACAAAAACTTCGACTGGGAGGGTATAATGCACATAGAGGTCGCATCCGTATTCTTCGAGGAGTTGCGTCCAGTTCGTAGAGGAGATGTTTGTGTGGAATGTAGGATGAAATCCGTTGGAGTCGATTCTTGATGTGGTGGAAAGTAACGCCATGCGTACGCGTGGCTGTGCAAGTACCAGGGCCTTGAAGTCTTGACTTCACCTTCAACTTGATTGTAACTGACTTGATGTCGAAACAACAACACATCCTCGCGCATGCGCTACAAGTCCCAGCTATCAAGAAACTCACTGGAAAACGTATAGTTCTCGCATCTAATAGTCCAAGGCGGAAAGAAATACTTCAGACATATGTGAGTCCACATTGCTTGAGCAACTCGCTGACCATATGCAGCATTATGTATCGAAACGTATTGAAACGTATTCATTTCAGGGCCTCGCACCGGATATCATACCCTCGACATTCGAAGAAAATTTACCAGTTGGAGGGTTCGAAGATATACATGAATATCCTGTGTCTACGGCTACGCATAAAGCTATTGAAGTTTATGAGAGATTGGTAGAGCAGAATCCTGATGATGCGCCTGATTTGGTTATTGCTGGTACTGTCCTTTTCTTCATTGTTATACGATATCTGACTTACTTTACTGTTACCCTTCAAACCCCTCGTGTCGCGCCATTCAGCCGACACAGTAGTCCTAACACACATCCAACCAGCAACCTCAAACGTATCGTACTCGGTCCTGCCGGCAGCACCACAAGAGTTACTGGAGAAACCGAATGATAAGGAGGATAATCTTAGGATGTTACTTGATTTGAATGGGGGAGTTTGTGAGGTTGTTACGGGTGTTACTGTCGGTGAGTCCCATTCGTACATTCGTATTTGAACCTGAGCCCCCCTGATATGATTCTCAGTATACCCAATCCTAACATCACCCGGATACGCAATCAAGTAAATATCTTTTACTTTACTCATCTCACTATCCCTTTCTCCTCATACTCACACTCTAATCACTCACCACACCCTTATTCCCTCCCACGCACGCACCTAGATCCATAGACGAACGCTCACTAGTCTACTTCGCCGATAACCCCACCCATCTCGTCAAAGCGTACGTCGAAAGTGGAGAAGGTATCGATAGAGCGGGTGGTTTTGCGATTCAGGCGAGTCATCCTTCTATTCCCTCCATTCCCTTCTTCCGTCGTTACTTTCCTTTCGCCTGACACCCTCTCCCTCTCACAGGGCCTCGGCGGCGTCCTAGTCCGTAAAATCGAAGGAGACTATAACAACGTAGTTGGGTTCCCCGCTGCGTCGTTTTTTAAGCTTTTGGATATGCTTGTTGATGAGGATCCGGATTTTTTGGAGGTTTAGAGTTACCTTAGGACAGTTGTTGTTGGGGTCGTAGGTGTGTATGCATTTTCTGAGATCCGTCATGGTGGAGGGGTTCGTTGACTTGACTTTGTTTGTTGAATAGACAGCCTGAAGGGAGGGCAGGGGAGTATTCCGATTCGGACTTTGTGAAGCCATTGCCATGAATGTATTTGTTTTTGGACTCGTGCGTTTATGAGACGTTGATCGTCGACTGAAAATCGAACTTGTACTCGAGACCATTCGCCATTCGTGTAGTTGAAGTAATTGAAGTAATTGAAAGATGTACACAAACCGTGGCAACGGTGAATGTAATTGTGCTCACTTAAATTACGAGCGATATGTAGACGATGCCTCCGCAATGCGCAATGCAGTAGATTCCAAAGCACACCTAAAATCAAATCGAATAAACAGCCATAACTTTAATCCCAACCACACCTCTCCCTTTCCCATCCCATCCGGGTATAACAGCTCTACAAACCGGACATTTTGCTTCATCACCTCTTCCTCCCCATGCTCCACCTCCACCTCCACCCCCCCACCCTCCACCCCAACCACCCCCACCTCCCGCACCTCCCCAAGCACCCCCACCCCCTCCCCCTCCCGCAACCCCCACCGCAACACCCATCGGACCAACAACAACACCCCCACCAGCTCTCCTCGCACCAGCTTTAACAGCACCGAAAAGACACTCCCCACAACATATATGCCCACAAGGAGTCATTGTTGCGTTTGTTGGGGGTGAGAAACAGATGGGACATGTGTAGGATGAGAGGAGGTGGGTTGTTGGTGGGGAGGTGGACGTGGACGTGGTGGTGGTGGTGGGAGGATGTGGTGAGGAAGGGGCGGAAGGGGTGGGTGTGGGTGTGGAGATGGCTTTTGCTTTGCCTTTGCCTTTTCCTTTTGGGTCGGAGGCGGCGGCGGCGGCGGGCGTAGGTTCGGGTTCGGGTTCGGGTTCGACGACGGGTGGTGCCGGTGCCGGTGTGCTTGGTGCTGCTACTAGTGCTGGAGTCAAAGTCGGAGTCGGACTCTGCACTGAAATTGAAACCGTCGAGGTCGACACGGGAGGCTACAACCACCAGCGGATTAGCTTTTGCAAGTAAAATGACCCGCAGGGCAACGCAACGTAACGAACCTCTAGATCTTCTTCTACTCTCTTCTTCGGACGTTCATCTTCCCCATCCCCATCTCCATCTTCCACACTCTCTTCACCCCTTCGTCTCTTCAGGTTCATCGACTCAGAGGTCGAGGTCGAGGTCCCACCCTCATACTGTGCATACCCATACTCATGCTCAAACTCAGCATGCGGTACCGAACCCATTTCAAGTTGTCCAGCACTAGACGACCCAGCACTCGCACCTAACATCTCATCAATCTCCCTCGCGAACCCCAAATCCATTTCCAAATCCATCTCTAAATCCAAATCCAAATCCCTACCCGTATCATTGTCAAACTCAAACTCATCCATATCCCCAGCGAAAGAATATCGACGTGACTTGTTCTTGTTGTTGTGGTTTTGAAAGCGTGGAAGGAGAGTCCTACAAGTCAAGGGTGTGGGTAGAGGCAAAGTACTTGTCGATATGTGCGCTTTTGATATATGCGCGTTTGACTGAGACGACGACGATTCTGACGAGATGTCTTTGGGCATTCTATCATGTGCCACTGGGCGTAGTGACCCAAAGGGGAGTGTGTTACTAATCAAGGGAGTCTGCAAAAGATAGACGCTGGCGGCTGTACCCTCTACATCCATCTCCACAGATCTCCACCTTCTTCTCGAGACTCCACTTGCAGTTTCGTCCGTTGACATCCACCATCGACATCTACATACTTGTATACTCACCTCCGAGGTGGGCATATCTGGCTCAATGTTCATAAAAAAAGAAGATATCGACTGGCATTTCTTTCATCGCTGCAACGTCAACCGGTACCCAGGGCTTGGCGGGGACGCTATGTACCGTATGTACGCACACCGACATCCTGCTGCTAGCGTCAAACGCTAAATCCAAGCCTAATACAACCACCAGCCTTCATGGACTCTCTGCGTACCCGCCTTACGAGTCTGACGAGTCAAACCAGTCAAACCATTGATGCATAATGACGAAGGCTTGGGTCAACCGCAACCCAACCTATCCTGTCGTTTCTTCTCTCGGAATCTCACCCTGTCATTGTCAATTATGCAATATGTTACAGCTCAGGACGCCCTCCCTCCCTCAGGCCTCAGGCAGGAGAGGGCCAGTGCGTACGGCCCAATCTATCGTGACTTTCGAAGGGGCTAAGGGGAGCGGGGTTCCGGTTCATTTGCGACTCGGGTGGGAGTTGGGTACCAGAGGCGGCAGTGGGGTTAGTTGGGCGGAAAAGATCTGTCACTGTCTTTGAGAAGTATTGGAGCTAGAGCGCTAGAGGCCGCGGCACTGGGTACTGGCTGATACGACGATATGTCGTTGCTGTAAATCGAGGCGTGGTCGGCGCGTCCTTTGAAACCCCTGTTCCTTCTAGTTCCAGGTTTCGCTCTGTCACCGGGGACGTACGAGTGACCTCAACTCAGGCTCTGCTGCCTGACGAATTCTTCTCGTATTCTTCAGGCTGCCTCTTCCTCTTCCTCTGCCTCGTCGTCGTCGACCGTCATCTACTACGCATATAGGGAATCCTCCTCATCCTCCTTCTCGTCGTCTTCCGTCATCTACTACGCATAGGGCATAGAGGAACTTCTCTCTTGTCCTTGTCTACTTGATCAAACATACAAACTTTTCGACGGTTTATCAACTACATATTAGGAAATTGCTAACGGCGAGACGAGAGGAGCCTAAGGGGGTGGGGGTGCGGCAGGAATGCTCGGTCGACTCTCGAGTTACTCCTGCTGTGATTAGCCTGCGAGGGTTTCCCACTGGGTGAGCCTCCTCACCGCGTTATAAAGGACACTTAACTCAATACAATACTCAGGATCTAGGGTTATGATCTCTAGGCGACGAGGACGACGGATTCTTCACATCTATTACGCGCAGGACATAGGGAATTCTTTCTATTTGTCCACTGGAACAAATATTCGAATGGTTTATCAAACTGAGCCTGAGGGGACCACGCATGATGCAGGGAATGCGAGCATGCGGATAAATCCCTGGATTCTAATTCAGATTCGGATTTAGTGTGCTCGGTCAAGTCTCGAAAGCCGTTACCCCACTGCGAGGGTTTCTCACTGGGCTAGCCTCCTCACTGCGTTACAACGGACATTTAACACTCTATACTCAATACTCAGTATTCAGGGTCACGACCTCAAGGCGACGAGGACGACGAACGATGATGAATTCATCCTCATCTTCATCGTTGTTCATCATGAGCACTGCTGCGCATAGGAAAGGAATCGACGTTTATGTTTATTAGAAATTGTTAATGCGAAGGCGGGTGGGGTTGCCCTGGCTTACTCTTCTTATGTATCTCGCGCTATCTCGTCGGTCAGAGACGTTATGCGATGATATCCGCGTCGAGTCACCATTCGAAACTCGTTGCTTGCTTTAGCGCTTAGCGCTTAGTACTGAACACGACGAGTGGCGACCTCTCGCTCACATAAACGAATCATCCAAACTCCTATCCTGTCGATCGGAGATGCACCTGCACCTGCGCACTCTCTCAACGATCTTAGATCCCATCCTCATCCTCAGTTTGACCTTCACCTTCTGGAATCTGCGTCCGCCTTGATCATGAACCAAGTACCGTCGTTTTCATCTTTCGGCCAGTATGGACCATTTATGGACGGACGGACCCCGTGTCCTCGAGTCCTTACTGAAGCAAAGACGCCCTTCCTTCCTTCGACACCCTCCATTGAACGTCGTCGGTGCTACTTGACCGGCGGCCCAAAGAGATGGAGATAGATGGATGGTGAAGCTGTGATGGTTCGAGGGTTAGTAAGCTGAGGGAGGAATGGAGGGAGGATTCAGGAAGGTGGAGGTGGAGGTGGAGAGGTCGTTCTTGGGTGGTGGGTAGTGGGGTTGTAAAACGAACGAGGTGGACAACGAGGGGGCGGCAGCGTTGTGCAGTTGCGCTCGGTCGGAGAATTGAGAGCAGGCAGTGTGCTGGCGCTGTGAGGTCGCGCGAAGGGATTCCGGGTTTCGTTCCACACGTTTGGGTTTCGGGGGGCCTGGGGCCTGGGGCAGTTTTCAGGTGCTTTTCGCTTTTGCTATGACTGGTTTATCGTATCAATAATTGGTTTCTTTCTTACAGTGGCTCCTCCTTCGACTTGACAAACGGTGGGCAGCTGCAAGTCCAAAGTAAAGGTCAAGGTCAAGATCTTACCCTCGTAGTTGAGTCGAGTCGAGTCGAATATACCCTTGCACACCACACCTCCGAGGTTACGCGAAAATACAACACCGACAGAGCGACTCCCTCATGAACGACTCGTAGCTGTTCCAAATTTCTCGGAGTCCCGAGCTACGCTACGCTACACGTACCTGCGCACCTCCTCTTGGCAACGATCCTGTCCTCCGCACACCCTTCTTCGTCACACACAGTTTGATCTTCGCATCCTGCATTCTGGACTCCGCGTCCGAGTCACCTTGAACCCAAACCCAGCTTCTCCATTTGCTCCTGGTTACAACTTCTTCAATTTGAACCGTTTACCGCCCAATGAGCCCCAAACAAAACTACACTGAAGGAGCCACCCTTCCAACTTTACTTCATGATTTCGAGGGTAATCACAAATCTGTTTGCCGTTGTGGCTGCGACGGAGGACGAGGTGGTGAGAGCATTAACGATATCGCTCAATAGTCAGTAGGGGTCGGGAGACGATTCGGAGACTTTCGAGTTTGAGAGGACGAAGAGAGCGTGGCTGTCTTCGTCGTTTCTTCGTCTTCATCTTCGGCTTCTTCGTCTTCGTCTTCATTAGGTTCATTGGTTTGCGATGGCCGCTGCAGCAAGTCCTCGTCCCGCGTTCATATGCAAAAGTTATTTTAGAGTTTGAGAGCTGGAAGAGTGGACCGTCATCGTCGTTTCTTCGTCTTCATCTTTGGCTGCTTCGTCTTCGTCTTCATTAGGTTCATTGGTTTGCGATGGTCGCTTGCTGCAAGTCCTCGTCCCGCGTTCATATGCAAAAGTTATACGTTTACTGTCAGGGCCATTAGCACTTAGCGTACACTGGAGCGTGACACGTACGCTGAAGAACTGAAACGTACGCGGTGGTCTCGTGACGACACGTCCATCAATTTGCTAATATTTGCAGCTCGTTGACTCTCATTTCACGCATCTTCCTCTCACTCTCCCATCATCTCTCGTCGCCGGTCCACACTATCAATTAGCAGTTGAGCTTTAGGGCCCGAAGTAGTCGCTGCTAGATGTGTTGGTAGGCCGTTCTGTGCACGTATATATCTGCATCTTAGGACCAGACCCCTGGAACTTCATGTCGATAGTGCACCGAGGGATTCTTTTAAATTCAGACTCGTGAACCTGACCCCAGGAGCAAGAGCTGATAGCGAAGAACATTCAGGATGATGAACCGGACCTTTGGAGCATCATTTCTGTACTGGAGAGTTTGGATAGTGTTAACTGGGATGTTGCAATGGCGGTCATGCACCAGATCCTTTTGGCACGCGTCAAAGGTTCGAGGTCGATACACTATGTTGTGAAGGGGCAACCAGACACGAACCTGACCTTAGGAGCGTGTCGCGCCCCTTCGAATTGTCATGTTGAGGGGAAAGAAGGACTGTCTGGGTGAGTTCTTGACAATTGGATGTGTTGCTAAGCGACTTACTATAAATGTGTCTTACAGCGGTAAATCATTTGAGTGCGAAACTGAAAGTACGCTGAGGATGAGTTTGAGCTACTAGTACTCTGAGTGAGACTTGTTTGTCCACTTCAATGTCCTCGTGTTGTGAAATGATGTCCTCTGTGTTCTGACGGAACATCAAGATGCCCTGGGGCTTGGAAAACAAACCAGTGTACCATGGGCGGGCACTGGGAAGTACATGCTGCAGTACATTGGCATACATGAGGTGTACGTCATGATACACTGGCATCTGTGAGATGTATGCTGGCATATGTGAGGTGTATGCTGCAGTATGCTGGCGTACGTGCGGTATGTCAGACTTATGCTGCAGTAATTGGTATATGTGAACTGGTGTATGTGAGGTCTACCCCGATACACTAATATTCATGAGAAGTGGATGCACAGTGTGAATAGGCGGCTTGCATGGTGCATGTGAGACACTCTTCATATATGCGGATGAGGAGCAGCAGCAAAAGACAGTTAAACGGTGTATTGTGATGCCAAAGGGTATACTCCATAAGGTTTGGTGATTGTACAATGACACATATGCGTTTGTGCGAGCTAACTTGTGCCAAATGTGGACTTTGTGGGTATTAATTCTGACAAGCAACAAACTTCTTACACCATATATGTATACATTGGTACATGATAGCAATGGGGAATTGTATTACT
Organism: Omphalotus guepiniiformis; assembly: GCA_028554645.1. Taxonomy (NCBI): domain Eukaryota; kingdom Fungi; phylum Basidiomycota; class Agaricomycetes; order Agaricales; family Omphalotaceae; genus Omphalotus; species Omphalotus guepiniiformis. Next base: position 657,600 of record JAQOOI010000058.1, read on the forward strand.
ACAAGTTCAACGGGATCAAGAATATTCTTACATTTGAAAGATTCACAAACACTGATCAAGTTTGTTCAGAGGCATTCCAATTCACTTCTCCATTGCTCGCGTGTCTTTGAGGCATGAGCCTTCACTGCTTCAGCAACTGCATATGCATAGCTTCCATCATCATCATCTACAGGTAACACAAAGTCGTTCATGTTAGCACTAATAACAGACAAATCAAACAGAAACACAACACAAGTACTTACAATATTTCATAGAAGCCTGGGTTTCAAGGGGATTTTCCAAATCCGGATGGCTAAAAATTTGATACACAAGCTGCAACACTGTTACCATGCTCGTTTCGGAGGACCACAAGCGACCTAGCTCAGCAATGCAAACCTACATACACCCCATACAATCAATAAAGATGCTCAAAGAAAAACCAACTTGACAAATGATCTTACCTTGCCCTGTTTCGAAACCTGGGTGCCAGAAGAACATAGCATGCCAATCTAGAGCCCCACAACAAAACAGTACTCACATTAGGATGCATGATAAAGTTGACAAAGCGTATCTGAGGAGGGTCTCTTGGATATCCTGCTGGAAACTCGCAGGTAAGCTGATAGACACCATTCCGGTATAGACAATCATTGTTTTTAGGAGCCTGTACAACAGATAGTAAACTGTCATGCCTGGATTGAATCAATAACCAAAGAATGAACACAAACCTCCATGATAATCCTAAAAAATGTCATATCCTTTTCATCAATATAGATATCCATCTGATCCTCTGCTTTTGCGACAAGATTACGAATCTAAACAATTGTAATAACATGAGACAAAAAATTTGCTAGATACAAGTAAAAAGTCAAACCTCTAACATGATACGCTTAATTCGATTATCTTTGGTTAAGAGCATTCCAGTGCTAATGTTAGCTGAAGCAATGGGCACAGCACTTTCATGTAGCCTTGCATGATCAGCCCTCTTTGGGAACTGATCCATAGTGACCACATCAGTTGGAAAGCGCCTCTGGTCTCCATATACACTCCACAGAGTCCACAGATCAGAAACGTGTGCTCTTGATACTATCTTTGGCCTTTCTCCAGAATTAAGAACTGTTTCAAGATCCTGTTACAATACAAAATATGCTGATGAGAACAATTTATGAAAAGCCAGAAAGAGGTTAATTACAAAGATGCTCAAAGCATCTGTTAAAGATGTTTGAGGACAGAATCGATACCCGCCTGTCATGAAATGTATATAAATACTTAAGTAAATCACGATCTTTGAAAAAAAATGGACATACCAGTTGCAACTGAGATCCCATGAAGCAATTGGTTGGCAGAGGGTCCCACCTGGACTGAATCAACGATAATCTTCTCCTGCTGCAGTTTTGCACAGACTTCCACCACAGAAGTCTTCGACACAGTGTCTTCACCATCAGAGACCATAATAATTCGTTTCCTTAATGTAGGAAGGTCAGGTCTGTAATTGACCAGCATAGACCTAGCCACATCAAGAGCATCATACAATGCTGTGTCCCCATCTGCTTCTACCTTGGCAAGAGTCTCTCCGAATTTCTCAAACAGAGGAGTAAGTTCTTGTGCAATCTGGGCTTGATTAGAAACTAATAGTCATATGTGTAAAAGAGCTGCACATTGACATCAAGTCAAATCATAAACATACATGTAACAAGGCCAAGCACAAGAGGGATAGAAGTGTCGAATGAGCACTATGTGAAAAAATTAGTGAAGAAAATACAGGGTAAACTGATTGTGAATGTACCACCCGGTTCAAAAAGACATTGAATAGCTCTTGCATAAGATGGAGTCTGGTCAGATGTCTACTCTTTTCCTTTTGAGTAGGTTTATCTTGGCGTATATCAAATTCCAGTTCATGCACATCTGGTGTTCTGATATGCATGCTAACGTGGTCACCCCTAATAGTGGAATGAAATACAGATCCAAGTCTATGCCTATCACCTGCATCATGGAGATTGCACCTGCATAGTTTTAAGTTCTCAAATAAAACAAAGTGGCAAGTGCATGAACGTACCATACTGCCAGATCTGAGGGAGGCCGGAATACAACATGTGCATAATAGCACAATGCAATGACTGTTACCTCTCTAGGAAGCAAAAGGGTCCTTGCAATGTTAGACCGAGACTTGTGCACTGTAAACACATAAGATTCCCGAGTATGGGGCCTTGCATATTGTAGCTCAATTGTACCGCCCTTGGCAAGCTCTGTTGATGCTAAGGTTACATTGTCGGACATACTCATGATCATATTACCAGGCCAGACACTCTTGACCTTTAGCATGAAGCTATCATACTTTGCATTGGTTGCACGACTTGCCAGAGAATAGAGTTTTCGAGTTGTTGTTGTCGCAAGGAGTCTCCATGTGGTGGATTTTCCATCATGGAAGAGGGTCACATACACAACCTTGCCCTTGATATTCATTTGTTGAGGAGCTTGCAGATCTTCTCCAGATACCTAAGATTTGAGAAGATACATCAGTCTAGATCCACTGCACATCTTCTATTGTTAGTATCATGATGTGCTTACCCATTTTGCAATGACATTCTGTAGCTGAAGTGAAGACAAGTAATGTTCAACAAATGGACCTTTGGGCCAATTTTCAAGACTCTCAAACCAATTGAGGGAGCTCTGGCTGACATAGATATTTGAAGGTGCATTGTTTGGAACCCTAGGTCTGACAAGTATATCGCCAGTTCTATGAAACCCTTTAATTGTTGAAAGGATAATATCAAAATCTTCTGCTTACTTTGGATCCATGAATCCACGTGGAATACCAAATACTTCTCCACCAACAAGTTCCTTGCTGTCCACATTGGATTCAGAGACAATCTCCTTCAAATAATCTGCCATTATATCTTTGCGTTTACTACATGCCCACGCAAAACAAGCAAGCTAGAAATTGCATATGTGTAAAAGGAACATGGGACAAAAACTAACAACATACATTTTGATTCTCATCAACTCTCTCATCAGAGAGTGTAGAAGCTCTTGGGTCTTCATGCAAATCTCTACGTGCAGTAATCCTGAGCTCTTCAAGAAGTTCCATACTAGCTTGTTGTCTGTGCTGTGAAAGTGAAAAACTATGACCATTTGGCTTTGCTGCAACAAAATCCACATATGCTTTCCAGGCGTGGTGAGTGGTCCAATGATGTTGATTCAGTATCAATTTAGCTATGAATCAGAGAGTTTCTTTAACATATGATCAATATAGAAACCAACACTACTAACCTCGATGAAGTCTTTCTGCTGCATCATATTCATATATCAACTCATGGATACATCTATCTTCTTCCGCCTCACGCACATCAGCCTCTTCTCTTGGCCGATTTTGAGGACTATTGCCAATGCCAGAAGCCATAGACATTGATCGGCTAAGATCCAAGCACAGCACAATAGCCTATATAAATTCAAGAAGTAAGAGTCAAGTTATACAGGACATTCAAAATAAGAGGTGTGGTGGAAGAAAGAAAGGATATAAGAAGGAGAGTGAAAGTGTGAAAGCATGCAATTGATACCTCTTCAGGATCCCGATATGTGACCTCACTCCCACTAAAACTGTCCAGCTCCCAAGTCCCCTCTGCCTTCCTCAATGGTACAATTTTATCAAGGGCATATGCAACATCATTAATGTCAACCTCTGTATCTCCTCCACAGCTGCATTTCCACAATTAATACTATAGAAAGAGAAGAAATTATCATATCACTCACGTTGGTCTGAAAAAGTTAACATCTTTAGTAGAACCACATCCACGTCCAGTGAACACTGCTATGAATCCCTACAATTCAAAAAGCATTCATTGATTTATTCCCACTGGTAAAGGTGTAAAATGTACCTTCTCATCAAGGACCAACTGTGGTGGAACAATAGCTGGCGCTTTCAAATCCAATGGTGCCCTTGTAACCAACTCACTCCTATTTGTACTCCGAATTGCCCTAATGAAGTCTTTTCTGGCACTCTCCAATGTAAATGCATAGGATGGTGGAGGTACACTGATTTGCGATGGGTGTAGAATAGCCATTGAAGTTCTGCTAGTAGTATTGGAGGCACTCGTACTAATGGCAGTGGCACGAATGACATTGAGTACAAGGCTGGAGGACGGAAGCTCAGAAATAAGTCCTGACACACTTGCATCCAGATTACTCTTAGGCCGATAGAGGTCTCCACCTGGACGGTGCAGTTCAGCGAAGCTCCGTTCAGTGAGGATTCCTTCAAAGAGCACCGGATCGAGAAGGCGATTTCGTGAGGATATGCATGTGAGGGGAACATATTCAACAGGTGATTCTGATGCTGATAAGTCAGATAAATCACCACGTGATAACGAACTGAGAGCAAAAAGAGGAGCATCTGCTGGTGGGAGAATCTGGCCAACATCAGCAAAACCTACGTAAACATATAAGGGATTATTTTATACAGTACTTGTTATGATTATCAGAATGATATGTTTTGATTTTAAGAGTGTTACATCAAGACCCCCTAGTTTGTTATAGTCTTAGAAGCTTATTATAACCTGATTAGAACCCAAGGAATAATAGTCATTCTTACAATGAATAATGATAATTGTCACAAATTTTAAGTGATACAAAGGTTTTCAAAGAAGGTCATGGATACTGGAGATTACAACATATTTTGAGGGAAGTAAACATGTTATAGAAGTTACAATACATTTCCAATACATTTTAATGGTTACCATGAATGCTAGACAGTATGACATATTGTTAGTGTTATAACACATACCAGACATTACCATGCATAGTGGACATTATAACACATACCAGACATTCCCATGCATAGTGGACATTATAACACATACCAGGCATTACCATGTATAGTGGACATTACAACATGTACTAGACATTACCATGTATAGTGGACCTTACAACACATACTAGACATTACTACACATACCAGACCTTACTACATGTACCAAACCTTACAACACATACTGGACCTTAACAACATATCATTTTATTCACTCAATAATAAGATTCTAAGCACACAATAAAATTCTAAGCACATCCTTGTATTGAGTCCATAACTAGCAAAGTATCTTGAAAAAACAGGCAGTAACAAACAGCAAGCGAGCATGTAAAAAGCAAGGATAAAGAGACCATTCATAACCCATCATCACCAGAAACAGCAAAACCATCGTCTTGAGAAGCCACACGTTCAACTTGTTCATCCTGTTGTCCGTTGCCTTGTTCATCCTCGAGTGGGTCCGGTTCATACTCGAGTGGGTCTAGTTCATCCTGTTGTCCGTCAAACTGACCTTCTTCATCCTTGGAGTTAACGTCGAAATTCCCTTGGTCAAACTCATCGCGAATACGTTTGACATCATCATTGAGGTCGTCATCCACCGCATCCTCTGGCACATCTGAAAATACCTGACTGTGTTCATGCGTGAGTGGCAAGTAATCACACAAGAAAGAAAACTTACCGATTCCACCACTCGAAAAGTTTTTCGCGCCACTCTGACGGTGCATCCGCAAGTACTGCCATAACGTTCTGGTACAGCCGACAAAAGCTGTACTTCCCATCCTTCGCCGCCCAACTCTCTTTCGTGCATAAACTAAAATAGACCTTTTGAAGCAGATATTAGTACGGTCTACATGGGATGATATTTTCTTACCTGAACCACAATGTATGCAATCGTATGGGAAGTCACGGAATAGAGACGATGGATTTTTGAGTTACTAGATCTCGTTGCCATTGCCTGAGATTCAAGTGACGAGCTGGGACTGGTCCAAATGCAACGAAAAGCCTGAGGATGACCTGAAGTGAAGCGCAGCGGGAAATTGAAGGCCTTCAAAACTCACACGGATAAGAAGGTAGCCTCGAAAGAGTCCATCGACATGGTTGCCGGGGTGGAACAAGGAGAGATCGTACACAAAGGCAGGGAACTTATTATGGTGAAGGCGATAGTCTTTATGTCTTGCTTGGATTAATTTACGTGTTCTAAAAATCACATCAGTATCAACAGTGGCTGTAAAAGTAAGCTTACCTGATACGATCCTCTTCAGGGTCAAACTTGAGGGCCTGGATATGCTCAAAGGGGCAAAGGAGTTCAGCAATGACCGGATGATTCACGCCGCGATCACTTTTACTACTTCCAACAATCGCTGGAACCAAAACACTATCCATCTCAAGGGTTTCAGGGTTGTTGGGGATTAGGGAAGCGATAGTATAACGGAGTGTATTGGTATCGTTACGGCGAGCGTCTCGACATCCTCTTTGTATCTAGTATAGAGTGGTGAGGTTAAGGGAAACACAAAGTCAAAGAAGACGTACGGTTTTGATGATCGTGTTTAGCGTTTCGCTATCGTCGTACGCCATACAATCTTCAACACGTTGTCGCAAGGGGGGGTAGCGATCCATGAGGAGGTTGTAAGCGCACAGATAAAACTCTTTGTCTGAGTCAGGCCTGCCCAGTAATAGATATTAGTACAAATAAAGGACCAGATCTATGCGCATACATTTGTTCCCCTGGGTCTTCAACGTCCATGATGTCGTCTTCGTCCTCGTTGCTATGATCTAGGGCACCTGTTCCTGCCTTGTGGGCCGCCTCTTGAGCCCTCCGAGCTTCTTCAGTCAGGCCAAGACGTATGCAGGCATCAATGTTGTCAAAGAAGAGTTCGATACCCCGGGGGTAAAAGGCGCCGATTTTGCGAAAATATATAAGGACGTTTGAACTATGGGGAGGTCAGCAGATTACAGCTTTTGTAGTGAGGGTACGAACGGCTTGTTTTTTTCTTTTTCAGCAGCTCGGGCGAACCTATCAAAATTTCGACGTCTGTTGCGCTCCTGGATGTCTTCTTTTTCTCGATCCGTACCAGCTTGCATCGGCGTTTTGTTTCGATTTGCTTGAGGTTGAGTTTGAGGCAACTGTTTAGTTGACGAAGAACGATCCCGGGATTGATTTGGGCGAGTGGGAGAGCGTGAGCGTGAGCGAGCGTCAGGCGTTATGACAATGCGACGGTCAGAGCGAGATGGGCCAGGCATGGTGGTGGAAAGAAAGAGAGGTGGGGAAATTCGTTTTTTCAGCGCTTCAGCCACAACGCGTCGTCGAAACCACGTGACCACGTTACACGGCCGACCAGTTCTGACAACACTGGTTGCCTCTGCTTTTCTTCCGATGCCACTCAATCCAGCACGCCCCCCTCACCTCTCATTTCCGCGTAGTCCAAGGAGCGAAGATCCCAGGAAGGAAGAAAGCGTAGCTGGATTAACTTGGGTTTTGCTTGGAAAATCAACTGACATCGGTGGTGCCATCGCCAAAGTTCGCAAAGTCAATCGTAGGAAGACCAGCAAGTAAAGCTCCCGGCATCGTTCAAATAGTTTGAGGATGGAAGGGAAGGCGAAGACGAAGACGAAGACGACTCGCAAGAAGGTGAGTTTTTGTTTAACAAGTGTGGCGCGTTGATATCGACGATTCGAACTTGCAGATCCTTTCTCTCATACACACGCGTATAGTCGTTCTTCGAACTCCCATGCCGTCCGTCGGATTACTACGCGACTATGTCAACGAACGAACACCGTGACGTTGCAACGTCGAAGAGAAATCCCTCCTTTCCTGGTCATCCAAGTCCCTCAGGCTATAGTCATCATCACCACCACCGTGACTACCATCAATCTCATTCAGTGCCGGCGCAACCACCTAATTCTACCACCGTTAGTTCCGGTACGGTCGTCCCAATGTCTTCTCATACGGAACCCAGGACTTCGAACCACTACCATCGGCACTATCGTTATGACGAGCACGACTCTAGATCTCATCTGGGTGCACCTGCGACTAGCAATTCTAGCGCCACCACTCACACCATGGCCAACGGGCGTCACGTTGGACATGATTCTACCACCGCTACTGGTACTATGACCTCTGCCACTGCTGCGACTATGGTTCCTCAGGATTCTTCTACATGTACAATCTGTCCTCGTCCCCTCTTATCCATAAATACATCCTATACTGCTCTTACATCAACATCACCTTACGATCATCGTGACACAAATACTTCGCGTCGCATCCCTACCAGCACTCCCACTACTACCGCTACAACTACTAAAACGAGTCCGACATACCCTGTCCGAAGAGTCTTTTTCAGCATACTTGACTATATTCCCAGCTCATCAGATATGTATATACCCAGTTGTAGACATGCAATACAAAAAACCTGACGAGTAGACTAGACGCAAACGTGCGTTGTCTCTCGATGCTCACATCGTGGGGTGCGAATCCAGTACTAACGGCCCCGGTCGGTAGGGATGTATTCTTAGATGTACATGCGTACACGTTCGTAGCAATTTTAGTGCGTATATATAATTGTACACCACATCATGTGTGTTTCATATAAAAGAATTCTAGTAGGGTATAGTTTGCACGTTCACCAGAAATGAACTCCAGTTGTATATGAATTGTACTACATCACAAGATCAGTTCCGTGCCCATTTCGAGCTAGTATATATATCATTGGCCTTCTGCCTGCACAACCTTTCCCCCCAACTAAGATAACCAAGGTATGCTTATCCCACTTATGTTTTTCCTTACTTATTACTTGTACCTAGCTTAACTGACTGTGTACATCTAGGTACTACAGTTCTCTCCTATATACTTGTGTTTCCTAATAGACCTTATATCACTTCTTGAATAGTGCTACTTTCAAGACTAATCTGTTGCAGATCCTCCCATGTCATCTATCTGCCTGGCTTGCAACAAGGTCTTTGCATCCAAACATGCTCTTTCAACTCATTATCCAAATTGCAAAAAGCAAACATCTTCAATGAACAAGTTGTTTAAACAGGTTAGGCAAGCTAGGGAGAATGTTGATCATAGCATGAGGCCTCAAGATCTGATGGATATGGAGGTTGAAGATGATAGAAATTCACCAGGACCATCTAGGGTGTGCCTACACAACTGTTTAATTTGAACATTTGGCTAATGTTTTCTAGGAATTGGTGCAAGAGAATTTACCTGATCAAGAGATGATGGATTTTACACACCCTGAGGAAGACCAGCCTGAGTTTCTTCATGAGCCTGAGCCTGAGGATCTTGGCCGTGGCAAGAGAAGTCGAAAACTACCTGCTCGATTTGAAGACTTTCAAATTTCCTCCCAATCATCTATTATCAGGCGCACCAGATCTAGACTTGTAGAGAGTGCCACTTTGCCCATCCCTAAATCTCCAACTCCTACTCATGATGCTGATCCTATCCCCAGTGATAGTGCTCAATCTGAGTTTTTAGAACGTGTCTTCATAAAGACTGAGCCCAATGACTGGGGTCTTTTTCGTGTTTATGAAGATCATATGCCATCTAGAGATCCAGATCAGGATATCAATGCTGCAGATGTTGCAGATGGGTCTACCTTTTCTCATGAAAAGGATCCAAATACTAAATCTCAAAGACTTTCATCTGCAATGGGGCTGGATCTATCTTCATTTGCACCTAATCCTATCACCACTCTCACACCTTCTGCCACTGAATCTTCCCATGCTCCTTTCTCAACCATCTCTACCTATCGCTTGATGAATTGGTCATACGAGTCTAGGGTTATCACAGCTAATACCCTTGATTCACTATACACTAATGTGCTCAGCCAGCCTGACTTTAGTGTTCAGGATCTTGGTGACTTCAGTGCCAAACGTGAGCTCAAGAGGCTAGATGATTTTATGGCATCTCAAAAGCCCTTGACTGGTTCTGATCTTCCATTTTCAAACTCTGATGTCTGGCACTGTGGAAGTGTTAGTGTTCCCATGCCTTGTACAGGTGTATCTTTTCCATCTGAGAAAGATGCACCTAAGCTTGTGATTGATGGCATTTGGTATCGAAAACCTTTGGAAATTCTCAAATCTGCTGTTCAAGATGAATCATTTCTAAAGTATCATCTCAAAACTTTCAAGCAATTCTGGAAATCTTCAGATTCTACTTCAGCACAACGTGTTCATGGTGAGACTTACATGTCAAACCGTGCCATAGAGCTTGCTCGAGCTGTGATAAGCCGTACTGGTTCATCATCTTTGGAAAAGGTGATTGTTTGGATCATGCTTGCATCTGATTCCACCCATCTTGCAAACTTTGGAACTGCATCTTTGTGGCCAGTATATTTGTATCCTGGTAATCTGACAAAGTATATCCGTGGAAAACCAACTTCTCATTCAGCACATCATTTCGCATATCTCCCCCATGTGAGTAAGTTTAAAATTTATTGTAGGTCAAGATCTAACACAATTTTTTCTACTATAGCTTCCAGATCTTATCCGTGACATTTATCGTGACTACTATGGAGTCCCACCTACTGAGGAGGTTTTGCGCCATCTCAAACGTGAAGTTATACAGGCTGTTTGGGATCTTATTCTTGATGATGAATTCATGGAGGCATATGCTCATGGCATTGCACTTGAATGTGCTGATACTATTGATCGTCTCATCTGCCCTGAATTCTATATATATTCAGCAGATTATCCTGAAAAGTAAGTTTTATTGTTTTTATAAGTCTATATATGTTCATGTAAACACACAGAGTTTTATTGGCTTGCACTAAACATCTAGGAAATTGCCTTTGTATTCGCTGCTTGATTGAAAAGTCGCAGGTTAGCCGTATGGGTAACAAGCTGGATATGCGGCTCCGTGTTGTAAAGCAGCGCATTGATAGCAAAGCTCGCCAAGATAGAGTTGAAACAGCACGCCAGTTTATTTTTGAGCAGGGTCGTGGTGTAGAAAGCACAGCAGTGAAACGGCTTCTTGATAATGAATCTCTAGTTCCAACAAGGGTAAGATAGTTTTTCATCATTAGTATTGAAGCTAATTTTCTTTATTTAGAATACCTTCTCTGATCGGTTATTACCATTTGGACACAATTATTTTTCACTTTTTGCAGTTGATCAACTACATGAATTTGAGCTTGGTGTTTGGAAGAATATCTTCTCCCACCTAATTCGGATTTTGTATGCCCTAAAGGATGAGTCTATAGCTGTAATAAATCAACGGTATGGTTTTTTTTTTTTTTTTTTTTTCCTACAAGACTATTCAAAAAAGGGAATTTCAGATATCGCTTGGTACCTACATTTGGCAGGACAACAATTCGGAGATTCCATAACAATGTTGCAGAAATGAAGAAACTTGCAGCAAGAGACTTTGAAGATATCTTACAGGTAAGTTGTAGTATAAACCAAAAGCCAATTTCTTACTACAATCCCAATCAAGTGCTCAATGCCTTGTTTTGAGGGTTTACTTCCTTCAAAGCATGATGCAGCTGTTCAAGATTTGCTTTTTGTTTGCCTTGAATGGCATGCCTATGCAAAACTTCGAATGCAGACAGATTCCACTATCTGCTCATTTGAGGATGCTACTGCAAATCTTGGTAAAAGTATTCGCAGCTTTGCTAAAAAGACCTGTGTTGCATTTGAAACACAAGAACTTCCACGTGAAGTAGAGGCTCGCAATCGTCGTCAGATTGGCAAAACTTATCAGCCTTCTGATAATCCAAAACTCTCACCAAAATCACGTAACTTCAATATGTCAACTGCAAAGCTGCATTTTCTTGGAGACTATCCAAGCTCTATCCGGTACTACGGTACCACAGACTCATACACTACTCAGATTGTGAGTTTTCTTACATTTTTATGTTCAAATCAATAATCTGTTTGTTGATAGAGTGAGTCACAACATCGAGAGGTGAAGCGGTTCTATCAGAGAACCAATAAACATCACCATGAAAGCCAAATTGCAAGGCATGAACAGCGTCAGCGTATCTTACGAAAGATCAAGCAACGGACCGTAACAGCTCCAAAGAAAAAATCAAGAAAGCGACTTGCTCTCAAATTCAGTGATACTGAACCATTGCCCAAAACAGACCCTCATATGCGTTATCAAATAGCAATTGGACAACGTTTTCCTGAAGATCTCTCTGTTTTTCTGGAAAATGATGAGGATATAGCTTTACAAGTAAGACAGAAATTCCACTAATGACTTATTGATAATCTGATTATGGTCATGGTATAGGATTTTCTTCCAAAGCTCAAGGATCATATTTTGCACTGCCTTTTGGGTTCTGACTCAGCAACAGTGTACTCTGATCAAGAACGGTCACATTTAACATTTCAGAATGATCGTCTATACAGACACAAGGTAGTCCGAATCAACTACACTACCTATGATCTTCGAAGGGCTCAAGATTCCATCAATCCTCGTACTCATCCTGATATAATGTTGCTATCATCTGATGCTCATTTACCCAACACTCACCCATATGTCTATGGCCGTGTTGTTGGGATATTCCATGCAAATGTCCGTCTTAGAGGCAATATCAAGACAGGAAAACAAACCATCTCAAAACGCATTGACTTTCTCTGGATTCGCTGGTATGAACTGGATACATCACACAAAGCTGGCTGGAAAGCTAAACGTCTCTATCGTTTGCACTTTGCAACTGGAGGGACCAGTTTCAGTTTTGTTAATCCAGCAGATATCATTCGAGGAGTTCATCTTATTCCAGGTTTTCATTATAAGGTTCCTGATGAATTAGTACTACCGGGTGATTCTATTGCTCGTCAATTGGAGGTGTTGACAATTGAGGGCAATAGGGTATTGGAAGATGATGATTGGGCTTACTATTATGTGAATATGTATGTTATCATTTCATTATTCCAGCTATAAGTAGCTAATAACTCTCAGGTTTGTTGATCGAGATATGATGATGCGGTTCAGAGGTGGTGGCATTGGTCATCTACAGTTTCATGAGCATCTGCACTATTTTGAGAAGGATGCTGGATTAGATGCTCAGATATTACCTGAGTATGATTCAGATGGTGAGACTGTAGCTGAGAGTGACCAGAGTGATGACAGATCAGATGTGGATTCAAATGAAGATAACATGTCAGATGTAGAGGGAGAGCAGGAGGAGGAGGAGGAAGAAGAGGAAGAAGAGGAAGAAGAGGAAGAAGAGGAAGAGGAGGAAGAAGAGGAGGAGGAGGAAGAAGAGGAGGAGGAGGAGGAAGAGGAAGAAGAAGGAGAAGAGGTAAAGGTAAAGGAACTTGGACCTGAGGATGGTGAGGAAAGTGAGAATAGTGATGAAGGATCTGAAGGCTTGTAATATCTATACTAGATGTTTTTTACACTTCAATGTAAACTAATATTTATATGTCAAAATTGTTTGCTGGCTGGGTTATGTTATATTATCTTGCAATTCTCAAAACACAATACACTAAGCCAAAATAATAGATTGACTTTATAATAAACTTATATAAATATTACCTGAGTCAACAATAGTTGTGAGATGTTGTAAGGGTGTTATATAGATGCTACATGAGTCCACAATGATTTTGAAATGTTGTAAGGGTATTACATAGTTGTTGTATGAGTTCAGAATGATTGTGAGGTGTTGTAAGAGTGTTGCATAGATATTATTCAAAACTACAATAAGTCTGAGGTGTTGTAAGAATGTTACATATAAAAATTATTATTTGCTTCTGTTATCAGAGTGTTTTTATGTCTAATATCATTTCATGACTTATAAGATTTATACAATATGATTATTTTTGCACAAAAAGATACTAGGACAGTGCAATCCTAGCAACCCTTTGACAACCCATTATATGTTTATGTCTATTTTGGTGATGAAGAAGGATGCGGGACTGTAAGACAAGTTTGTATGAATACAACAAATGATAAGGAGAAGGTAGGAAGGGCTCACTGTTTCAAATATCCTTGAAAGATTATCAATGATCACCTTTGGAGCTTGATGCGCAAACCCCTTTAGTGCATGGTACAATGAACTCGCAAATGCAGCCTTTTCTTGAGGTATCAGATTCAGATTCTCAATAATCAATGCCACTATTTGAGGAAATTATCAGCCAAGCTGAATGAATCAGAGGAGAAAATGCAGAAGCAATGAACACTTACATGACCTAACCGCAGGTGGAAACCCTGTGATCATCCACATCATTGCTAGCACATTTCGCATCACCGTCATCTTATTACCAGCACTATGAGCAACACTTTCCGCCAAAACATATAGTGAAGAAAGCAAAGCTGCAATCCCCCGCAATGTCTGTTGAGCTTCATGAGGATGCCAGGCTGGGCCGTTGAAGAAAGTTGTTGCTTTTCCAGTTGGCTTGGTGTTGGTAAGAGAAGATGGATCCATGGTGACCGTAGTGCGTGGTACGACAAACAAGACAAGTGAATTCTGGTCCGATGACAAGACTGCACTTGAGCTCATATACCCAGTGGATTGTGCTGACAACAATTCGGAGGGGAAAAGGGTACTGAATGGTGTACAATCACATGTGAGGATAGGATAAGATGAGGTGTGCAGGTCTATTTCAGGAGCCCCTTGCGCATGCCATGGATCAAATGACCTCTCCTCAGATTTAGGTGCCATCTGTGGAGACACAGAAGCAGGAACTGAAGCGGTAGCTGAAGAAAACAATTCGAACCATCGAACACTTCTCTCTGCATGAGCAGAGGATGCACAAACAGATACAAGTGTCCATTGTGTAAGCCGTACTTCCCTAAGCATTAAAATCAGTACACAGTGGAACCACCATTACACTTCTCAGTACTCACTCAGTTACTGGATCTCTCTGATGCAGCCTAACCATCAAACCCGGTATCACATAACCCTCCCCAATCAAAAACTCCCTAACCAATTCTACAATACTCTCTGTCTTCACGGGTATTGATTGTTGACTGACACGTGAGGAAACAAATAGCCTTTCCGGGATAGGTATATAGTCAATTTTATCACCATGCCAAGCAATGGTAATATAAGCTTGATCCTGTCCTACTCCAGAAGATCCCAAAGTGGATGGGCCATGCAATGAGGTGGAATGCTTGTGAAGCAGGTCAAAGTTCAGCTGCTCTCGAGGAAATTTCAGGTAGGAGCAACCAGAGGGGCATGGGGCACTTGATGATTGAGGTGTTGAGACCCTGGAGGACTCAGAGGAGAGGTGGAGGTTTAGGCAATGAGCATGGTGGAGATGACCACAGCCAGAGTTCTATGATGGCCACATGTAAGTGAAGTATATGGTGAAAGGGAGGAAACAGAAAGCATACAGAAACAAGAGGACAGTATATGGGGTCACCAGGATTCATGGTGGTTGAAAGGAAGTCTCTTTTACATTTAGGGCAAGGAAGACCTGTAATGGAAGATCTTATGAGAAAATAGCCATATAGTAGACATCTGAACACTGAGGATACATACTCAAAGCATCCTCACACACTGAACAATGCTTCTGTAAATCTATTGCATGACAGCCAATAATCAGTAAAAAGTTGTGACCATAGAATCAATAGTGACACTTACTTGGCGTGTCCAGCTTGATATGTGAATACGGACACAAATCACCATGAGGACACTTCGAGTTGTTGAGTGAAAGTCGGCAATGCATAGTTGAAATTATTCCGTGTTGTTCAATTTCTTCAGCCAGTGCACAAGAGCACACTTCACAGTTTGTCCCTCCACTACCTTTGCACGAACAATCATCATCTAAAGCCATGAACTCAGAGCCTGTGGAACGGACAGGCAGATTAAGAACTCGATGAGCTTCAGCTTTGATTGCTCCCTAATTCCAAAAAAAAAAAAGGCAATTCAATGATTTGACTCGACCAAAGTCTAGCACTGAGACATACCAAAGTAGTATTGCCACTAACATAGCTTCCACCAAACGCAAGAACACCTATGTTCTCCAATGTTAGATCATCGACCCGGACATCATTTGGATGAGACCGAGCATATTGCCATGCCATTTCAGCAGTAACAAAGAGAATTTTCCGTTTAAATTTGGGGGTCTTTGGGCTCCTGGTCAAGTCGCTCTGAGTACTATCAAGTAAAGTAGCACTATCTGTGATCAAGGGTTCCATGTAGGCTGACACGGACTCAGACTCGGGAAGGCTTTGAATGACACTCAAGTTTGCAGGAGTCGAAGGAGTAGGAATTGAACTTGACCTTTGCGAGGCTGAGCCACGTCTTTGGGTGGAATTCCTGTGGAATTTAGTCGAGATACTAGATATGAAGCTTGATATGTCAGATATGACACTGGAGCCCGAAACCGTTGATGACATAGTCCCACTATGCACTGGTGTAGCACTGAATGTAGTATTTGAAGCGGATGAGTCAATGATTCTTGCAGTTACGATATCTCCTGCTGCAATTGTATCAATGGGACTATGTAAGGCAAACATCAATCCATGATAATAATTGTTGAGAAAATGGGTAATCCTCACTCTTGCAGCCGCAGCTCAAAGCCGTCACCTACTTCCAAGCTGATGCTTTCTCTGCTGATGTTGAATGTTGTAGCAATCTCGTCCAAAAGTTTAGCATTTGAGGATGTAGAAGGTACAGTTATCTAAATCAAGTTGTTGATCAGTCGTCTCCATGAAATCCTACTTCAATTTGCAAGCACTCACGGCACATTTACGTTTCTTTCTCCCTAGGCTCGGAGAAGAACGCTCATCGAAGACTGACACAAGTATTCGTCGGTTGGGTGTTGAGTCTATGTTCATCGGTATTCAAATGAACTAGGAGGACAGTGATGGGGGAAGAAACAGCACCTTGAAGCCGCTAGAGGCTAAGTATAAGTAGCTGGGACGACAGCGGCATTAGCCGTTGATATGTACATATCTGTTTGTATTCTGGACCTAACTTGGATGAGAGTGACGTACGTCTGTACAGTTTCCGAAACAGCTGTAGGACACTTGACGCATATACAAATCTAGATGCGCATTCAAACTTCACGTTTCCAGGAATCTAGACACTGTCAAGTATATATAGTCAGAACCAGACATTCTTTTCGAAAGTTTCGAGAATCATTGTATTCGACAATGACATATTGGTGGGGGACTTACACAACCAGCTGGGTCAGCTGCATTCTCCTGCTGAGCGTGCGATTGACAGCGAGACTGAATGCTCTGAATACATACATAGAACTTGCACCGATCGGGAATGTACTGAACAATAGCCTCGGTCAAGACAGCCGCTACGGATCGACTGTAGTCCCCAGCCGCAGCAGGAGACCGTCTTCGAAGCCGCCGCCGACATCTAGAAGGTCAAAACGACAACCAAAGGTAAGTGTGTTACGTAATTAGAGGAAAACGCGTCTACTCTTGACCGGCGCTTCTGCTAACATCACTCTATGTGGAGGATTTCGTATCACAAACCTTGCTCTGGCAGAGCGCTGTACGCTGTATGCTCCCTCTTCTCCACTTGCAAATTGTCGACACTCACCCCTCGTCGTCGACCGTCATACCCGGTTCAACGTTCTACGCCGTCGTCCCGCTGCTAGCGTTAAACGCTAAATCTAAGCTAATGCAACCACCTAGCTTCAGTGCTTCAGCGTTCATGGAATCTATGCGTGCCCGCTTTACGAGTCTGACGAATCTGGCCGTTACTGCATCATGACGAAGGCTCGGGTCAACCCAAACCGCCGTTTTTAATTCATATCTCCCTGTCATTGTCAATACGTTAAAGCTCAAGACGCCCTCCCTCAGGCCTCAGGCAGGAGAGTGCCAGTGCGGCCGAATCTACTTGCGAAGGGCTCGGGACGTGGGTGTGGGCTCTTATCTGTGACTCGGGTGGGAGTTGGGTACCAGAGGCGGCAGTGGGGGTAAGTTGGGCGGAAAAGATTTGTCACTGTCTTTTGAGAAGTATTGGAGCTAGAGCGCTAGAGGCCGCGGCACTGGATACTGGCTGATACGACGATGTGTCGTACTGTAAATCCGACCTGCGCATTCGGGAGGGTCGGCGCACCTTTTAAAACCCCTGTTCCTTCTAGTTCCAGGTTTCGCTCCGTCACCGGGGACGCACGAGTGACCTTAATTCAGGCCCTGCTGCCTGACGAATTCTCGTATCCATCAGGCTGCCTCTTCCTCTGCCTATTCCTCTTCCTCCACCTCCTCGTCGACCGTCATCTACTACACATATAGGGAATCCTCCTCTTCTTCCGTCATCTACCACGCATATAGGGAAACCTTCGTCCTCGTCGGACATCTACTATGCATAGGGCATAGGCAGGGGAATCCGTGAATTCTTTTCTTGTCCACTTGAACAATCTTGTAATCTTTCCACGGTTTGAAATTGCTACCGGCGAGACGGGAGGGAGCCTGAGCGAGGGCTGCAGCGAGTAGGGATGCAGGAAATCGGGTTGGTCGCTGGATTCGAGGTTGTTTGAAGATGCGATCGTTTAAGTGTTCAGCAAGGTGGTGGGAGCGGGAGGGAGGAATCGTGGAGGAAATTTGCGCGGTCAACACAACAGGATGTATAGAGGTGTAGGTGGGCTGTGGACGATTAATCATTGCTGGGCTCGGTCGGAGAGCAGGTGCTAGCGCTGCGAGGTCGCGCGATGAATTCCGGATTCGGATTTGGGTGGGTCAATGTTCAGGTGGTTTGACATTGTATTATTGGTATCGGTGCGGCCTGAAGGAGGCGAGAGGGTTGAATGGAGGAGAGGTGAGATCATCGAATATGTTTGTGGTATCGCGTTGAGAGTCTGACCTTTCTTTTCTTGGCAGCATACTTCGTACTTCGTGTTCAAGCTTTATGCGGGCCTATCATCGATCAAGACCATCCGGTGGCGATGAGCTGAAACGCTCAGCTAACTTAATGTGTAGATCATTCTGCTCATGCTGCTTGACGCCTGTCACCCGGCGCGGCGTCTAGGCTAATCCTATATATCATGCACTGGACCCCTGGAGGCTGGAGTCTGATGCCTAGTGCTTTGAATTCATCTCTACTTCTCCTCATTGACAACACGCTTGTCGACATCATATCCAAAACCAACTTGCAAGGGATACCGCCCAGGACTGTTGACAATGAATGCCCATTTTACTTTTCTTATCTCGTTCTTACGAGTGAGAGGTTCGAGTGCATGCGAGCTCGTCGGTCGGAGACGTTAGGCCAGCGTTAGGCGCTGTATCGTATCCGCGTCGAGTCACCATTCGAGACTCGTTGCTTGCTTTAGCGCTTAGCGCTTAGCACTATCTACAACAACGATGACTGGCGACCTCTCTCATAAAACTCTCCTCTCCTCTTCTATCGAGATATACATTTCTCGCACCTGCACCTGTGCACCTTGTCAATGATTCTCTCTCTGTAAACCCCTTCCGAGTCATCCCCAGATTGACCTCAGGCTTTGCAATCTGGAACCTGCGTCTGCTGAACCCCAAACCGTCGTTTTCGTCTTTGCCAGTATGGACCAGGTATGGACGGACGGACCCCGTGCCCTCGAGTTCTCATTGAAGACAGACGCCCTTCCTTCCTTCGACACCCTCCATTTAACGTCGTCGGTGCTACTTGACAGCCGGCTCAAAGTGATAGAGATAGATGGGTGGTGAAGCTGTGATGGTTCGTTTCAGTAACCTGAGAGGGAGCGAAGGCGGGAGGGGTTGGTTTTGCGAAACACGTTCTTGCGTTTCTGTTACCCATGGACTGTTTGTTGGCATTCGTCGCCTTTGCCGTCCTGAATGCCTAGCTTGCTCCTTATCTCGCGCTAGCTCGTCGGTCGGAGACGTTAGGGTATCCGCCTCGAGTCACCAATCGAAACTCTTGCTTTAGCGCTTAGCGCTTAGAACTATCTAACACGATGACCTCTCTCATAAACGATTAAACTCCTCTCCTCTGCTGTCGAGATGTAGAGATTTCTCGCACCTGCCACCTGTGCACCCTTTCAATGATTCTCTCTCTCCGTAGACCCCGACTCATCTCCTCCATTCTAAAATCTCCGTTCCCCTTGATTTTGAACCCAGTACCGTCGTTTTCATCTTTCGGCCAGTATGGACCATCAATAGACAGACGGACCCCGTGCCCTCGAATGCGATTCCGATTCCGAGTCCCCTTATCATTGAAGTAAAGACGCACTTCCTTCCTTCGACACCTCCATTCAACGTCGTCTCTGCTACTAGAAAGCCGGCCCAAAGAGATAGAGATAGATGGATGGTGAAGCTGTGATGGTTCGAGGGTTAGTAACCTGAGAGGGAGCGAGGGAGCGAGGATCCAGGAAGAAAGTGCAGGTGGTGGAGGAGGAGGAGAGGGTGGTGGGTGGTAGGGTTGTAAAACGAACGAGGGGACAACGAGGGGGCGGCAGCGTTGTGCAGTGGCGCTCGGTTGGAGAATTGAGAGCAGGTGCGATGTGCTGGCGCTGCGAGGTCGCGCGATGGGATTCCGGATTTCGTTCCACGTGTTTGGGTTTTGGGGGCCTTCAGGGGCTTCTTGCTTTTGCTTTGACTGGTGTTAATCGTACCAATAATTGGCTTCTTTCTTCAGGGGCTCTTCGTTCGACTTGACAAACTGCGGGCAGCTGCAAGCCCAAGGTACCAAGATCTTACCCTCGTAGTCGAGTCGAATATACCCTTGCACACTCCACCTCCGAGGTTGCGCGAAAATACAACACGGACAGAGCGACTCCCTCATTAACGACTCGTAATTGTCCAAATTCCTCCTCGGAGCCCCGAGCTACGCTACAGCTACACGCACCTGCGCACCCCCTCTCAATGTTTCTTCCCCTCCGCAGACCCTTCTTCGTCATACACAGTTTCACTTTCGCATTCTGCATTCTGGACTCCGCGTCCGAGTCACCTTGAACCCAAACCCAGCCCCTCCAATTACTTCTGGTTATAACTTCTTCAATTTAAAGCATTATATCGCCCAACGAGCCCCCAAACGATACTACCTTGAAAGAGCCATCCTTCCATCTTTACTTCATGATGTTCGAGGGTAATCACGAACCCTATTTGCCGTTGCGGCGGCGCACGAAGTGATGGACCTGAAGGTGAAAGCACCAACGATATTTCCCAACAGTCGGGGGGAGGAGACGATTCAGAGACTCTTTTGAGTTTGAGAGGTGGAAGAGTGGGCCGTTGTCGTCGTTTCTTCGTCTTCATCTTCGGCTTCTTCGTCTTCATTCGGTTCATTTGCTTTGCGATGGCCGCTGCTGCAAGTCCCCGTATCCCGCGTTCATTTGCAAAACTTATACGGTGCGAGTGTCTCATGGGCATGCATGTGTGTGTAAGAGTGATGTGGATGAGGAGAGGTACAATCGACGATGATTCATTCAATGTGTTTCGAGCGGACGTTTTGGCTTGGAGGGGTCTGTAAGTTGTGTTGATTAGTATCTTTTTGTTATCTGTTTTGAATTCTTCCGCCCTCTTTGTAGTTTCTTTGTGGCGCCAATGAGCACTATTTACACTACAGTGGATGAAACCACAAGTCTCCTTGACAGCACGACTCGAATGAACATTGCTTGTCACGATTCTATTGCTTGTCACGATTCATACCCACATCCACTTCGAATGTTACACAATTTACTGGAACATCAATACCACAGTACCGATCGCACTAGCTCCCAAAACAGCATATCCAGCAGTATAAGATCCTTTCAAAGTCAGGACTAAAAAGAATGGTCAGCACGCTCATAAAGACTAAGAGCGGGGTAAACGCACATCTTCCAGAATCCCAAGCCAAATGTCTCAATCCATTAAATGAATGAAACGTAAACGGCGCAGCGAGGATGAATTTCCCAGCGTATTTCACTGCTTCGGGGAGTCCAGCGACGAATTCGACGACGTGAGTACTGTCAAAGGTGCCGGGGGCGACGAGGTAGGCGAGGGAGAATCCGTAGAGTACTGAGTGGGGGCGAGCGAGAACCGAATAAGGAGCGAGTGCGGAAGAGAGAAACATCAGTTCAACGAGCAAGAAAGAGAGGATAAGTCTACGCACAAACACTCAACCCAACTCCAGTCACACGATTCGCAATCGAACTCAACCAAGTAAGCTGAGGTTGATAAATCGTGAAATGAGGACTTGAAGGACGTTTGAGTCGTTGGGCGTTTAGAATGTTGGTTTGTTCTTCTGGTTTGAATGATTGGGTTTGAACAGTTCTGACGAAGTCGGGTGGGGTGAGTGGAAGGGAGGGAGGCAGTGGAGGGGAACGTACCGTTTAGTGAAAGAGGTTTTCAGTGTATTTCGGAAGACGTTGATCCTGGCTACAAGTTCAAATCAAACCGCAAGCCCGACACCCAACCCACCACGACGAGCATATAACAACCCACCACGAAACGAAACACCCGAAACCCGTCAGCCTCATCCCAGACACAAACGCAACAGAAAGCACAACTCGCCTACAGTCACATTCGACGCAAACGTAGCTTGCCTTAAAGAAGGTCCCAAGCCCAGTCCAAGTGTACGAGTTGAGATCATCGTTGATGTACAACGAGTCGTGTCGTGAGCGGGATGCAGGAGAGGGTTTAGGTCGGAGTTTAGATGCGGCCTGTTTTGGTGGTATCCGGTCTTTTCCGCCCAGCGGCCAATCACATGGCTGTCTTCTAGAGCTCAGTGCTGGAGGTCTTACTGTAAGTAAAATGTAAGTTCTCAACGCCTTCTTAGCTCAGTGGTAGAGCGCACCGCTCGTATCACGTGATTGATCGCGTGGGTCGGGTGTTACGGTGAGGTCAGTCGTTCAATCCGGCTAGGAGGCATTCGTGAACGTAGGGTTGTATTTTTTGAACAAGTTCACTCATCGCGTCTGGAGCTTGCGGCTACTAGTAGGCACAACAACAGTCGGAAGTGGCAATGCCACAGAGGTGTCGCAATTCTTCGAGCTCGGCCCTACATCTGTTGCGATGTAAGCATGTACAGGACTGGCAGAATCCAGTGACTAAAAGTATAAAGAGGACGATAATAAAGTCGATAATGACGCTGGTTTAGACCAGTCGCCCGAGTGGCGGATTCAGTACGGGTGGTCGTGAAGAATCACTTCCAACCACGCTAAGTTTGCTATGAGGAGTCCTGGTGCAAGTTTGCAATGGAGGAGTCGCTTTGCCTTTGTGCGAATGCATTGGCTCGGAGCGAAGATGTAACTCAGAATAAGTATGTAAGTGTTACTTTTACTTGAAGTGTAGTACCTCTGCGGTACTCCCTCAGCCACCATCATGATTCACTGGCACTCACTGGGGGAACTTGAAGGATTTGTACTTTGAGTTCAAGAAATACACAAGAAATACATACGGAGTTTGTATGTAAATACTACTACATATTTTTTTTTGTGTTGTTGAATAGTATACAAATCGAACGAGGAACGAGGATAGAGATACAAAAAACGAATGTGGCATGGCATGATACCCATAAGTGATTGAATGCTGGCTGGATTACAGTTGCGACAACATGATCATGAGAAAGAGAAAGAGTTCAAACGAAAGGAAAGTCCACTGGAATTTACATAAAGGTGTCCATGGACGGCGAAAGCAAAAGGAAAAGCGAGGGCATATTTCATCACATCAATATCATCAAAATGCATCAAGAAGAACAAAGACAAAATGCACGAATTCAGAATGCGGAGCGTGAAGCGAAAGACGAAGGGAAGAAGAAGGTCGAAGTAGTGTGCAAAGCCCCGGAGGGCGAGTAAGTAGTATCGACTAGAGGTCAAAACCCCAATGCAAGTCGTTGAATCGCCTATACGAACAACGAATCACATTAGCATCCATATCCTGCTTTGTAGTAGGCGATACGCACGAAGAAAAGTCAAGGTATACCAAATCAAATAAATATATCCCGACCTCCAGACATCCAGATTCGTTTACTATGCAATCGTGCAATACGCCGTCGATCCATTCCCACCGTGATCCTCGTCGGTAGGTGCGGAAGTGACGACGTCCTCCGACAGTGCCGAGGTAAATTTATTGTTAGGAGCAACGGCGGAGGGAGTAGGGTTGGTGGTCGAGTTGATTAACTCGCAGGAGGAGACGGAGATATCGAGCGTTGTGAAGGCGTCCATTGAGGTTGTGGCAATTGTGTTAGGGGTAGGTGTAGAGAGGTATATGTTGTGGTAGAGACTACGAGTAGCGAGTGCGAAGAAATCGAAACCGAAGTGAAGATTCCCTACCCTCCCTCGAGCTTCTTATATACCCCCTAGGCCAGTCATCCACAATACAAAAGCACCAAAAAACAAAAAGGCACAAGACAAGAAGAGACACCCGCCACCGAGCATGACCCGACCCGACATTCCGCTCTGAAGTCCTCGGTATAAGCGGACTTGATCTTTGAGTGACAGTGGTAGCCCTACAAGGTTGAAGCGCGTGTCGCTTTGTCTTGCCTTGCCTTTCCGTGCGGTGGGTACGGATGCAACAAAGGGTGAACTCTCAAAACGCCTCAAACCTCAGACTTCACTTATTGTTCTTATTGTGTTTTGTATCTCCGAGTCAGGTGTTCGAACTGAGCTTGAGGCTGCGTTATCACGATCAGCCACTGCTTCGTTTACCAGGAAGGACCTTGGATGACCTACTTATTGGATCTTGATATGATCTTCATAGACTGAGTGAGAGGTTGAGCTTCGAATTCGCAGTCCCATCGACTCGGAGTCATTGTCAACTATGAATATTGATATTGAGTTTCCGGTTCGAACTCAAAGGGTAGCTAGGTGAGTACTCACTTTTCCCGGCTTCCCTTAAAGCCTACAGTGAGCCGAAATCGCGATCGCTTGAAATACCTGCGTACAGAGTACGCTGTATGTATTCATGATCACTGCCAACTAATGAACCGTACTTCCGACCGACAATTGCCACCTGTGACTTCAACAACAATAAGCTTGGGCCTGCAAGTCATCCTAGCTTGACGCACTCAAGCCTCAAGGCATAACGAATGAGTGACCCGGGCCGGTGATCTGAGTCAATGCGGCGCATATATGGCGTTGGTACGGAGCGTTGAACAATAGAGGTGAACAGGGTATGTACTTGATTCGAATCACGAATCACGAACCTACATAGACTGCGGCGGCAATGCCGATCACGATCCCGTTTTGTCACCAAAAGAACAAAAAGGTCCTGCGGGCGGGCGGGCGAGCGGGGGATTTAGAACGGTATACTGTAAGCTATAAACTATAAGTGGTACCGGTGGTACCTATAAAGAACCGCATGTCCCATGGGATGGATTTGGATCCGGGATGGAACGGATGCCAGGTCACATCGTTTCATTTCAGGGCGACTCCACCATCACGGGTATACGACACTGACATCCTGGACTCCAGAGCGCAGGGGAATGCTACTCATTGTGGCCATGGTTTGGCATTTCGGACCTTGACTTATCCTCACTCCCCAGATTTATGTGGCCCGCACTATTGTTTTCAAGGATCTCGGGCAAGGCAAAGTCAAAGGGTACCTTGCGCTTCCATTGCCAGTGATCCAACGGATGGAACCTAATGCGGGTCGCGTCAGCACTACGCACTACGGTTTGGCAGAATCATGATCATCATGATCATTGCGCAGGAATCCCTGTGCGCCGGAAAACTTGGTGTCACTACTTTTTTACAGCAAGGAAACCAAAGAGCACCAGGACTAGCATGCTTGAGGCCTCAGCGCTCAGCTTGTAGCATGTAGATTGTAGACCCCTGGAATGGATTCTGAGAAATGGAACACCGGACACGCAGGCGTAAACTCGAACAACGATCTTCTATCAACTGCTCGATCATTCAATCGATGACATCGATGAAACTTTGTCCAAAAAAGCCTCGGAGACCACGGCTTCCACAGAGGCATTGAGCTACGCCTGGTCTGTGTTATGTGCATATTGAAGTTGACTAGTGAAGAGATTGGTAGCCGCTGCGCAGTTCCGAACGGATGTTGCTTGCTTGCTTGTGTACACTGTACAAGGATATTGAAGATGAATAGAGCATTCGTGTACAAGTCACGGTGCTAGTGAAGGACCAAGGTGACCGGAGTTATTAAAGCAAAAACCAACCAAATAACACTAGCATATACTCACTCAAACAATGCCATCGACTGAGTCCATGATTTTGACGGTGCACTCCGAGAGCTAGAAGGGCAAAGGATGTCGATGAACCCACAATTTACTGGAGCCCGCGAAGAAGAGAACCAGAAGAGAACCAAGTCAGCGTCTTCAAGGGACTTCCTTTCCATTCCCTTCAAAAACTTCTATCACAAATTGACCTCCCGAGTCATCATAAAACGCGGCTGTGAGAGCGATAGCAGGGAGTTTTCTTTCCGTACTGTGGTATATCTTCCTGAGCAATGGCATCCGCGTGTAACGAATGAGCCTCCTGGCATGCTGTAGGAGACGTAGGAGTCGATTTAGTATGTATTAATTGCTGGTCGAGAATGAAGAGAGACGAACGAACCAAGAGAGACGCCAATGACTTTGTGCCAGCGAAGACGGCTTCTATGACTCCGAAACATCGATATGGAGAATCTCGTCTAATTCACTCCTCAAAGTCCTTAGTCGTCTTTCCTAGATTCTTCGACGCAAATGCGGGCAAAAACAAAACCTTGGTCTACTCACCATGACGCGGAAACCTCGCATCGGCATCGCAAGAACCCTATCTCGCCTTTCGTAGTCGACAAACCCGCAGCTTGAGAACCAAATTATGGCGCTCATAACTTGTAGCGCTCAATTATCAGCGCGCTTGACAGCGTTCAGCGCCAGCCGGCGCTAGTTCGAGTCACGGGGGTCCTTTTTATTCAAAACGCTCAAATTTCCGCATAATTTCCAGGATTCGACATCGACATCTACAGGCAAGCTACGTTTTCGTCGAATGTGAATGTGGCGGGTACTGTCAGGGTACTGTAAGCGAGTTTTTGTTTTGTGTGTTTTTCGTTTTGGTTGGTGGGCTGATGAGTTTTGAGTCACTTCGTGGTGGGTGGGGTTAGACTCACTCAGGCTGCGGTGCATGCTTGTCGTTGTCGCTTATTAATTTGTGGGCGTGGGCGGTGCACTAGAGCTGAAGCACGTCCATTTTATTTGGATTCCAGTTATTCAGCATCTTTTACCTAGAAATACATCCTGCGAAGCTTCTTTTCCTCCAAACATTCTATCACCTTCGACCTCTCAGGCCGAGGCATAACCATCAACGCGGCTCGTAGAAGTAGAGAGTCTACACCTCTCCAACCTTCTTGATCCCAATCACAAGCCGTTCATTTCGTCTCCAAAACTCTACCAAGATCTCTGCGAGTCTCGTCGGATCGTCCTATACGCACGAGCAAAAAGGTTTCAGAGAACAGCGAGCAAAACGAAGAAGAATGGAAAACTCACTACATGCAACATATGTCCCGTACCAGGAACAACAATCATCTGAAACTTCCCCTGCATCTGACCAATCATGAGTTCCTTATCTAAACGGTCAGTCCCCGCGAGGACTAGCAACCGCGCCGTACGAGCACTGAGAAATTGTTTGGATAACCCGAGGAACCAGCCTAATAACCAGCCCCGAATGCATAAGCAAAGGAAGGTTTAATATAATGAGAATGAAAGATAGAACACACTTTGCCAATACGGAGCGGTGGAACGAAGGGTGGTACGCCATATGAAGGCAGGAACGCTTGGGGAAGTGCTTTCAGACGGTACAACAATGGCGGGGACTGAAACTCGAGCTGAGGATAAATTTCGAATCGCTTTGGTCATCACGCTGGGGGAGGGGAGTCGGTGAGTAAAACAGCTAGCGATTAAGCAACTCGAGAATGACTCACGTGCCATTCTATCGCTTCTTCTACACTGTCGAAACCATCTGGCCTGGCATTGAGAAGACTGTTCATATGCGGAAGAGCATCGATTGCTGAGCCTGTGGAATTGTTGTGAATATGGGGACGAATGTTGGAGAGATAGCGGTAATTTGTTCACCTTCAACGACATCGAGAACTGCTACACCTGCGATATGGTATTTCTTCTCGAGCAGTACTGGGCATGCACGTGTAACGATTGAGCCACCCATGCTGTGACCGATAAGCTAGACATCGAAATCAATTTAGTTGGATTGCTGTCCAGAATGAGAAGATGAACGAAGCAGTAGAGACGCCACCGAGGTCGGGTCAGCGAAGACGGCTTGTACGACTCCGACGAAATCATCCACCAAAACATCAATAGAGAGATCCTCGTCTGATCCACTCGAAGTCGTCTTTCCTGAACTCATCCCATGAGAAAATGCTGGTAAAACCAATACAACCTGGTCTAATACTCACCATGACGCCTCGCATCCACCGCAAGAACCCCACACTCCCCTTTCGCCAAATCCGTAATCTCCTTTGCCATACACGCAAAACTAAGTCCAGACCACCCAGCACCATGTTGACATATCATAACAGTCCCATCAGCGAACTTTGGCGGCGTATAATAAACTCTACAATCCATTTTCCTCCCGGGAACAGCCACTTGAAACGCCTGGTCGAAAAACGTCGAAGCTGATATCGGCGAAAACGCAGGATTCGGTTCTCGTTTGATTTTGTTGGTTCTGGTCTTTCTTGCTGAGATGGCAGGCCTTTATGATAGTTTTGGTATGAGAGATTGGATGTGAATTGCATATGTCACGAAACTTGCATTGCAGGTGGACCCATGCCACTGCCAGGGAGTGAGCCGAGTGAATCGCCCGCTTCCTCTTCCTCGTCGTCCTCGTCCTCGCCTGGGATTGAAGGCAAGTCCAAAGGTAGTTTTGCTAGACGTGCGTTGATAGCTGAGCGATATAGATCAGACATTTGGAATCGCACGAAGGAAAGCTGACAGTAGTAGTGAGCTTGAGAACCCAAATTTGAAATATGGCTGCGCTCATAAGCGCCTAAGGCCTAGCGCCAGCGCTAGAAATTGATCCTCTTCACGCTCATGTTCTCCGCACAAAATTAATCTTAGAATATTCGACATCGACAATGAAGAAGGGAAATATTCGCCGGGCCAGCTGCGTCGACGTCCCTCTTTAAGTCAAATACAAAGATGTAGCTGGAAATATCAATCTCAAGACACAGCGTAGACTCCGCTCAATCGACATATTTTCCATGAGGCTACGTGTGCGCGAAGCAATAAAACATTAAAAGTGCAAGACCAAGATAAGCTAATGGACCATAAATATTTGCAGACACGTCAAGAAACCTCATCCATCTAGACATGCAATCCAAATCCTTCAATCCTTCAGGAATCAGGATTCTACAATGCAACAGCGGCGGCAATTAGACCTGCACCCAGACCAAGAACCAAAGCTTCCGTCTTGACTCCGCTGAATGAGGCAGAGTTGCTAGAGGCAGCACTACCAGTAGAAGAACTAGATGACGCTCCCCCCGTCCCACTAGAGGCGGATGACGCATGTCCCGTCACACCAGCCAAAGCAGAGGATAGTATGACAGAGGGTACACCGCCAGGAAGGTCGGAAAGGATCGAGTTGACGAGAGAGGCTGCGGTTGGGTTTGCACTTCCAGTGAGGCCGCCGACAACGCCAATACCTCTAGAATCCAATGAATCAGCAGAGACCAAAATGCGAAGGAAAGGTCGAAGACGTACTCTGTACCAGCCACGACAGTGATACCATCAGTAACGACGGTTGTACCCTGAGCGCTCACGGTAAGCTGGAGAGCAAGAGCAAGCAATCCCGCAGAAAGATAGATGAATTTCATGATTCCTCGACGAAAGGTTCAAAGAAGAATGAAACGAATGAAGTAGCTCGATGAAGACGACAGAAAGAAACTGTAAAGAAACCGAGTTCGAGTGAGCTTGACTCTTGGGTGAATGATTTACACCAAAAAACTTGCCTGGCTTTTATACCCCAGGTGAAGCGACGGAGGTCGTAAATCCCTATTCTGCGAATGAATTTCTAAGGGCAACGCGTCTCCTTGTATTCCAAGAGCAGGAGGGATCAGCCGCCCAGGCTCGCTTTCAAATTGAAAGACGGCGAAGGGCGGTCAGATTCATGTTGACCGGAGACCAAAAACCTGCGGGCCCAAACAATCGTTCACAGTGCGTATGAGCAAAACCTTTGAAATTTGTTAGCATTCTCCAAAGCTCCGGAAGAGCATAACGCCTGCTATCCCGTGCATGTTTTGATTCCGAGAGATCCTTGTCGTGAGCCTTCTTTGATGGGAATTCACGAGGAAACATACAGACGGGCAGGTTCGGGGATGAGAGGAACTCGCAGTGCAGCTAGCATCAACGATTGTGTTCAGCACCAGTGCCTACCAGTAAAAGCAAAGATTCTTGTCACACACGATGGCCTAGAGGTTACTCATGCGAAGTGATAGGAAAGAAATTAACGAAAGGCAATGCGATTAGTGAATACTGTATCGTCCAAGGCGGGAATACATTGGCGAAGCTGTGATAGCGAGTCATTTCGTTCAAAAGCGAGCGCATAATTTCTATACCGTCCAAAGTCTATACTGTTCAATCGATGCGACTTTTATAAGCTCCTAGGGTGGGATTTTTTTGTGAGCAAGGCCTGTGACATGAACTTGAAGACGACATAGACTCACCACCCACCTAGCAGAATAAACTGTGATGGTACAGCAAAAAGCGACAGGGCCAGTTCAAGCGATGGAGACACTTGTTTGGGACAATTCAATGGTCATCGAGTGCACCAGACCAGGTTCACAATCAATGCAGCATAAGCCACTTCAGGGCTCGTCTCCTCCGGTAATAGGTAAATCGCAAAATAGCTGCGCATGCCTCAGTATCCTGATAAGCCCCTCTCAACGCCGGTGAGCCAAACCTAGCCGATGAGAGGATTGAGAAGCGGTTCTGCCAGCTGAACCTCGAAAGGCTGGAGCCGTGGAAGCGGTGTGTGCGTGCAGGCTTGGTGCCAATGAGGGTACATACTGTGCTCCTGGATTTGATATTCGCGCTCTATTCGAAGTACTCGTCCCATAAACAAAAAATGGTCAAAATACACCAACTGCGCTACTCACCATGACTTAGGCATCCTCCCAGGTACGACCACAATTGTAACACCTGGTCAAACGTCGCATCTCACACGTCATATCGGTGAAAACGCCGGAATTGATTCATATTCTCGTCTGGTAAATTGGTATGGGAGACATGATGCGAATCAATGGCCCCGCGCGCCGTTGCCACTGCTGGGGAGTGAGACGTAAATCCTCTGCCTGCTCCGTTCCTTCTCGTCGTTCTCATCGGGAACTGAAGGTACTTAAGTCTAGGGGAAACTTTGCAGGACGTGCGTTGATAGTTGAGCGATGTAGACCTGCAGACCTGCATTTGGGACACAAACGGCGGAAATTATGTAAGATTACTGTTCAGAGAGACGTTGTCGATGATTGGCTACGGCTTGAAGACCAAATATTACGCGCTCCGGCGTGCTCCTCATGAATACGCGGTTACAAATTTTTTCTATCCAAAGTATGTAAGTACAGTCCCGGTACAATCATTCAGGGTTCCTTTGAACAGCCATGTTAGTCGCCTCTCGGAAATGGATATTAGGACTATAATAAAAATTCTGAGTTGGTAAAAACTTCACATATTATGCAAACAATCTTAGATAGATACAAGTCTTATCGAGGGATGTCTATGTGTGCGATGAGTATGATCAGTGAAAAAAGTTGTTATCAGCTAGAAATCACTCTTTTGGACAGACGAACATGGTGTGATGTGACCAACGCGAGCACAGAAACCCTCAGTTTGAGCTTTTTTATCCATTGTAGCACATTCTTGGGTATATGAGCTTTTTCTTCTGGGTTGATGATATGGATTGTTAAAATATCTTGTTCACCAAGTATTTGTCTAAAGACCTGCATACTATGTTTTTGTGACATCAAAAAGTTCACTTTTTCACTTTCCTACCTTTCTAAATTTGAAGTGTCATTGTACAAGATAGGCTTAGTCTATAGACACACTAGGTGGCTAGAAATTCAGAAGAAGAGTAATAGATTGAATTTTCCGAGGTCAGCATAAAACAATTTGATCTTCATTTGTCCAAAGGATTGACGTGTCCGAAGGAATGACTGTAGATAATTTATTGACCTTCTTCGTCTTCACCCCATGGCGCAAAAATCTTCGGCGACACAAGCACCCGGCTCGTTGCCAAACTACTAGTAGGCTCTGGGAATTGTCCACGAATGACATTACACAACGTCCCAGGATCTCCTATAGCCTCATACATCCGACAAAGAAACGGGAGAAGCGCCGAAATGCAACTACCCTCAGCAAGAACGTTGTTTGTTTCTAGGTAATCCATGATGTTGTACGCCCAGTACCGGCATGCTTCGTCACTTTTGGTATTCGTATGGTTGTTGTAGATGTACTTTGTATAGCCGCCCTTCCGGAGAAGAAGCAGTATGGAACGGACGGTCCCAAAAGAGGAGTCCCGGTTTAGGCCACTGTTGTACGAGAAACCGCAAAATTTGACGTAACTGGGGACTCTGGGTTCTACCATGATGTGCATGTAGCTTGTCACAGCACCACCACTGCTGAAGTCGTATTTCTGATCGATCGGCAACATGGCGAGGACAATCACAACAGTCGTTGTGAGGATGCATATCTTCCAGTGATTTTTGCCACGGGGTGTTGAACTTGCATAGGCGGCCAAAGCAGCTACGCGGTGATCGAGAGTGTCGTGTCCGCTTATAGCGAGGTAGTCTTCAAGTGTCTCGTTGATGATTCGGGTTAGTAAGGAGAAGGTGACGCAGACGAGCCTGAAGGGGTACGATACCTGCATGTGTGGTGTAATGTACGGCGTTATTCGACGAGGAGGAAGAATAGCTCCTTGATGAGAAATTATACTCGGATAGATTGTTTGACGAGCTATAGGGTATTTGAATAGTAGTAGTAACTTGAAGACGTCGTGCAAATACCGAGGTCTCTTTATACCAATCCCCGCCTGCATTGGTGTGGCGAGTAGAAAAGAATAGAAAGAAAAAACAGTGGCGTCGCATTCGAATGGACAATACATTGGCCGCGCTCTTCCGACGAGTCCGAAACCGAGAGAACTTGGTGGCGGTTTGATTGATACGTTCGTGAACTACGAAGAAATACTGTGAGCATGGGACATATGTCGATAAAACGACAGGGATTCATTCACATTCAACATCCAAAATCATGGGCTGCAGCGCATGCCGCATGTAACGTTGATTGAGCTGCCCATTCTATGACTAGTAGTGTGTTTGACTCTGAGAAAATTTTCGACAAAGATGTTAATGGAAAGAGACAATCCAATTTCTTATCCGACTCGAAGTCGTCTTTAAGTTTCCTAAACACGTTCCATAAGCAAAAAACGGTCAAGATACACCAACTGCGCTACTCACCACGACACGTCGCGTCTATCGTAAGTAATGGGCATCCTCCCCTGGTACGACCATTCGCAAGTGCAATTGCAACACATGGTCGAAACGTCCCATCTCAGGCGTCATATCGGCGAAAACACAGAATTTCATTGGAAAATTTGTGTCGTTCCTTCAGGCCTTCAGATAGTTTGGTATAAGAGACAAGAAGTAAATTGCAGATGGATCTATGCCACTGGCACCGCTGGGTTGTGAGGCCGAATGAATCCCCTCACTTCCTCTGCCTCCTCCAGGCTCCTCGTCGTCATAGTCGGAGGTCAGGGCGAAGAACGGCCCGCTGTGCGGCGTTTTTATTTTATGCGGCTTTTATGTATTTGGACCGCATGCCGTAGCCAAATCATTCAATCCTCATCGAGGACCACGGCAAACTGATTCTGAAATTCCAACTTGTTACACCATGTACAGGACAGCTACTGCCCTGAAGCCTGAAGTTAACGTTCGTCCTTCTTGAAGATTGTATCCTGTCTTTTTACTAACAGCCATCGTAGCCATATCTCAGTTACATATGAAGATCTCACAACGGAGGGACTCCAGGAAGGCTTCTAGGGACTGGAATAGGTGAAGCTTCCAGGACCAATACCAATTCGAGCAAAGCCTAGGTACGATGGACCGCAAGAACAGGAGAATGAGATGCTGAGGAATAGGTCACAAACGTAGTATTGCGAATACAGCCGGACACCATTGTGCAA
The DNA here is from genome assembly GCA_028554645.1 of Omphalotus guepiniiformis. Classification (NCBI taxonomy): domain Eukaryota; kingdom Fungi; phylum Basidiomycota; class Agaricomycetes; order Agaricales; family Omphalotaceae; genus Omphalotus; species Omphalotus guepiniiformis. The sequence continues at coordinate 691,327 of JAQOOI010000058.1, forward strand.
AACTATCAAAGAATCCAGCCATCTCCGTACGTTGCTTCATAATTCATACAAAAAATCACTATTCATACATATCTTCCAGTCTTCTTCTATCTACAGTCTCGCCTCAAACCCCAAATATAAGCTTCTCGAGCAACGGGTTCGAGAACCGTTTCCTCGTCTCATCAAGCGAACTACCTCTCCTGACCGTAACACTCTCCAAAACCCCCACAAACTCCTTAATCTCTTCCGCATACGCATCCTCCCTCAAATAATCAATCACATCCTTCCCCCTAACCTTCAACCCCTCCCACTCCTTCGCCCAATGCGGGCGTATATTCAACGGTTTACCTTCCGCGTCAGTGTAACTCGCCCACATATCAAGAATGAGCTGCTTAAATGCTCCCCATTCGGTCTTGCTTGGGTTCAACGTTGTGAGGACCTCGATGGAACATGTGCCTAGGGTGTTGTGATGCTGTGGAGCTAGGAGAATGTTGGATGAACCGGTTATGCGCATTTCGAGGGTGACGCGCATTGGGCATGTGTCTGTGCTTTTGTAGAACGCTGTGATACCGTCCCACCTGGGAGAAAGGGTGTCCCCAGTCAAGATTGAGTGCATGACCCTCGGACGGCTGGGACGACTTACCATGCGCGCTGAATGATAATGTAATCCATTGTTCACAGCCGGTATAGGGATCTCCCATTCTGAATCCAAACATCGCATGTTCTCTTTCGGAATCGTCAGCGTTCACTCCCATTCTCGGGCCAACAGGTGCAACGCACGTATTCCACGCCTGAAATGCAAAGCCTCGCTAACATATGTCCTTATCATATTCTCCTTCTCCGGGACGTTGAGCATCTGTAGCAGGCCAACTGTTCTGAATATCCATACTTGGAGTCTACCCAAAAGTCCCTTAAAACGGACCAGTTGTTGAGGGAGGAGGAGGATCACGATGATATCTCCGACGGCGTATTGGGTGCCCAGGTTTACGAAAGTCTCGTTATATGTAGGACAAAAGCTCGGCAGCTTCAGATCATGAAGATTGCGAGTTTGATGATGGGACAAATACGGAGCGAACTCGATGGCTCTAGCGCTCCGGCCTGGGTCGAGGACGGTAGGGGAAAGAATGTCTACTTAGACGGGTAAGTGGTTAAGTTCATCTTCACATAAACTATCTGAAGTTCCGATTTATCCAGCCATTCTAGCACTCATCTGGCATTCATCCATACCATACCCACCCATACCCGGTACCCAAGAGAAGACTATAAGTCTTAGTCTGCTGAAGCCCCAATACCCTAGCCCCGAACGCAACAGCTGCCAGCAGGTCTCAGGTCTCATCGCCAAACTATCTTCATCCCCCAACCCCGGGCCAAGAGCCTATTTCTTCCGGAGGGGTACTGGTGGAATTTAGCTCGGAGGAGGATGAGGCCGAGGGATATTAATGCTATTCCTGTCCCTGTGCCCACGATATGCCAACTAGGATACGTTAGTTCGAGTTCTAGTAGCGAAGGATGGAAAACAAAGACTCGTTTATGTAGATAGCGAGATATAAACCAGCATGTTGAATGCACTGAGTAGGCGAACACCACGAACTTTAATTCATCGTATCATTCGTTGTCGTTCTGGCCCATACCGGCATTCGAAACCAACGGCCTACGGTGTCACCCACCATGTCAGAAACGCAAGAGAGAGACGAAGGTGAAAACAGGGTGAAAAATGCCGCTTTCCTCATCATGTGACTAATTAAATGTGGAGGCTTTGGGATGGTGTTTTACATTGCGGTGTTTGACAATGCCAACCATTGCAGACCAGCATCAACTCTCAGATCTCATCAACTACATAGACGACGAGGATGATTCCCGCACAGAAACTCGAGCGTGTCAACATTTCAGTCCTGGGTGACTCGGGCGTAGGGAAACATTGTCTAATTAGACAGGTTAGTCGTGAGTTTTATCCATCCAACTCGAGAGCGACCCATAATTAATATATAACTCATTATATCTTGGCGAACAGTACTGTTATGGCTTTTTCAGTGACGTGTACGACCCATTGTGCGACGGCGAGGACAGGAAACAGTGTGTTATTTCAGATACCACATGTTTACTCTGCATCGAAAATCCACGCACTAAGTTCTGGCTCCCGGACCAGCACCACAGAGAGGCAAGCCGCATCGCGCGAGAAGCAGACGCGTTGGTGTTCGTTTACGATGGGACTAACCCGAAACCTACTATCGACGTGCTTCGATCCGTGAAGGAGAAGCTGGAGTCTCAATATCATGAACTCGGCGCTACGTTGCCCCCGGTAGCTGTGGTTGTAACCAAAGCGGATCGTGAGGCAGAGTTGGAGGATGGGAAGTGGGAGGAAGGGTTGGTGTTGGGAAGAGAACTGGCGAAAGAGTTTGGGGGGGATTTTTTTGTGACTTCGGCTGTGTCTGGGGAAGGCGTGGATGAGGTTGTGGAGGATTTGGTGAGGAAGGTACTGAAGAGTCGTCGTGGTGTGTTTGAGCGTGAGGATGCCGGTGAGGGTGAGACTCTGAATCAAAGTAAGGCGAACCGCAGCAGGAAGCCTCGGATGTGTTGTTTTCACTTTGGACGCTAGTGAAGAACAATAAGTTATGGTAAGATCTTTCAATTTTGTATTCGTTCTGGGTATTTTAACTTCAATGTTTGTCTAGGGTACTTGTTCTATTCTCGATATTTACGCGCTATCTATGTCGAAGGCCTTGTCTCACGAAGGCGGGTGCCCCGGTCAACGGGAATTCTATGTATTGCTCTCCTGAAATACCGAGACAGAGTCCGAGTGACGCCATAACGATATCCAAGCTTGTACAGATAAAGGGTTTAACTGACGTGAAGAAAGGTTTTTTTCTGCGGTTGAGACAAGATTGATGGTGTAGATGAACGATGGTTTCTTTTGGGTGGAGTTGAGTTGAAGGAGCTTTGGTACGACTTGTTTTGTAGTTGTGTCCTCAAAATATGGGAGGTTGATCTGGCGACTCGGAGGAGGACTCCTTTTTAGTTGTGGGCTTTTTAGACCACTTATGCCTCTCGGACAGAGTGCTCCAATGCAACGTCGACGGAGTAGAGGTTTGAACTGAGGTTGCTTCTCACATTCTTGTGGAACTCGTCAACTTAAGTGGCTTTGGATGGTCGATGACATAGGGATATGTTGACTGACGATTGAACCTGAACAGGCCGTTAAATGGAACAGTTGTCCTTGATTTTGTGAGATACATATACACCGGAAATTTATCAAACACAGCTGTCAGTAATCTTCATAAGTTCATTCGGGTCTGGTATCCGAGTCCAAACTCGTTGCACTTTATGTCTGTTCGCCGCTTGACAGGTCTGATCATGTTGAGTATGTATTAACTTTGAACTGATTCAGAAACGGTTTAGTTTGCGGGATTGTAGACATAGATGGCAAGATGCTATGTCGGCTATGGGCTTTGTTTTTGATGTCCTGGCCAGGTTCGCCGGACTATTTGAACTTGAGTGCAGATTGAAGTAGTTCGGAAACAGACTCGATGGGGTTTGGAGGTCCTTTCATACTATCAAGCAATTGTTCACGTACTTGCTTGGGAATGAGGTTACAATACTGTGTACTCAAGTTCAGTCGGAATATCGTTTGGTGCTATGCTTCAGCCACGATCTGTGCTACGGCGAGTTCATCCCGTTTGTCTGATATGTACTATGCTATTTACAACATAACAGTCCCATCATGATACAGCATAATACCCATACAATTACTTTTCCGAAATGATATTCTCGGATGGAGGTTACCATTGGTCAAAACATCGGTAACACCTCGAGTCAGGTGGAGGAGGATATGAGGCAAGGATCTATTGATCCTTAGTGACTGGTTGTCGCCTATAACCTTTGGGATGAACAACGACGACTCCAGACACCAAGGTATTCAAGAAGTGGCGTTGACCCCGATGCCCCTATTGACCGGCACAGCGCAGCATTCGGTCGGCCCGGCGTTTCCGGTTATATGCCAATGTCAACGCGTCAACTGTGGGTCAACGACTGACGGTCACTGACCAGGCTTTTACGATAGAATACGAACCGGTGGACGCGCGTTTTACCTCTTCACCTTTACTGATACGTCTACCAACTCAATTGACACTCGAAAGCCTCTCTCGCGCTGACAAGACCTTGTCTTCGTCCTGTGAAGTACGTGTGGATATCCTTCAACAACTGGAAGAGATTCATGTATAGGCTACCTTAGAGGTGAATAAACCTCAAGACTCCTTGGTACAAAAAATGACATACCCGAAGGCGCACCTTTTTCTCTCTTCCGACCCCCAATTTCCCCATTGATTACAAAGTTTAACGTTTAGCGCTTAGGCCCTCCCGAACCTAAAGCAGCACATCGTCTCACAGGCCCATATTCATCCACCTAGAAACGCAACCCTCAAACCCGGTGAACACATTGATGGTACCGGGAGCGTCTCTATGCTGTTGAGGTTGGTTCATGCTTGGTATAATGGGGGCTGTGCCGCATGCTTGGAGGAGAACGGGAGGATCACAGGGCTACATACATAGCTAGTGAGAGTGATTGTGAGTTTTTGATCCAAGACTGCATTATACATGTGTATCCGATCTTTGTATCGATCTAACAACGTGATTTGTACCACACAAACGCCGTGCGGCTTGGGAGCTGGGGCCGTCGGGAACATGTCGAGACCCTAACTATGTATAAAAAGGTCCTCAGTGATAGGACGCATAGCAACCTACCATCCCACTCTTTCCTTGCTCTTTCTTTCATCGCCTTTGACAGGCTCACGTTCTTTTCAGCTTACCCCGGCGGTTCAATCGTGTATTATATCGCTCCTCCAATGTCGTTTGAAATACGATTCCGAGTCTTTCTGCTAGTATTGGGTTTCTTTGGGATGTTAGGTGTGTAAAACGACACTCTATATAATTACACTCCTGCCTAATCGGGATTTCTACCCCATCTCCAGCGACTGTGTCCGCTGCTCCTACAGTCATGAACCTCAGCCAACCAGTCAACTTCACGGCCATCACTTGGGGATATTGCAGGACGACAGCGGCGTGTCAGCCGTTCCTCTTTCCACCACTCGATGTGAGTACTCCTACCTCATTGTCCGCTACGCTCTTGGACTCTGGATACTCGGAACATTGGGGAACTAAAATAATGCTATGTCTGGCAGGACTGTAATTCCTCCACATGCAACTGCACCGACACGATGAGCGACCAGCTAGCTGCTTGTCTCCAGTGCGGGTACGATAATATCCCTGGGCTCTCAATCAATGCCACGCAGGCATATATGAATAGTGAGTTTCGGTTTTTACTTTTCATCCCTTCGCCGATGGAAATTCTGTCATCGCTCGGGGTTTCTCATTGTTTCTATTCTATTATATTCTATCGAAGTATCTTTTTCTCTTCGTTTCTATTATCTATATCTGTTCCCAACCCATCTATAAATACCAAACCCAAAATAACCCTCCATCTCCGTCCTCATCCCGTCCCGTCCCACCACCATCACGTACTAAAAAAAACACATTCATAGATTTTACCTCGGGTTGTCAAGCCCAAGGAACACCAGTCAAATCCGAGGTGCTTTCCACGAACGGGGCTGGTAGTACCCTGATTCGTTTGCGTGGAGCGGTGAAACTTGCAGTGGTGGGTGTGTCAGTGGGGATTGGGATGATGGTGTTTGATGTTTAAGTAAGAAGATACCATAGCGTTGAGGGTTGAGCGCTGAGCGAGTAGGAGAAGTCGAGGGGTGGTTCAGGGGAAAGAAGGGAATGTCGAGAGGGAGGTTCGGAGGTTTTGGGCAGGTCCTATGTATGTATGTATAAAAGTGTATGATAGGCGTACATTAATGGAAATGGTGAAATAGAACTTGACGTACGTTTGTAGCTTGCTCCTTGAAGCTTCTTGAAGCTTGAATATGAGAGGACCTATACATACCATACTGTTCGCCAGAGGATGCTTATCCTGTCATTAAGTTAAAACAAAGAGCTAAATAATTCTCTATGGTTCTGTACATTCACACTAAACAAGGGCGCCGGGCGAAGTGACCAAAGAGCAAAAAAATGATACGTGAGAAAGTATCACGACGGAGCTCCCTGGCTGGGAGTCGAACCCAGCTTTCGCGCGTTCACATTGGACCACAGGATGACAGGCGCGTGTACTAACCGATATACTACCAGGGACATGCTACGTCATAGCAAAGCCTAGATGCCCAGAGGACTAGTAGGTACTATATATGTAAATGTATTAACCGCTTTGCCCTTCCGCTCAAAACAATAACGATATCTAACGAGATCTGTATTATTTTGAAGTATGTCGAGTATTTTGATATGTGATGAGTGGATTTTATGTAGAAAAGAATATAAAAAACACAGATGACCGCCTTCAAAAGGCGGACTACCATTAGTGTACTCCCTGGCTGGGAGTCGAACCCAGCTTTCGCGCGTCTCATGGACAGTCATTGAATGACAGGCGCGTGTACTAACCGATATACTACCAGGACATGTTTCCAGATGCCATGAGACTCAGAATCAGTCAGGGTGTCCGATATTGTCAACAAACGAAGTGGATTGGTATATATTGGTATGTATATTGATATAAGTAACTGATTGGCGTTGAAGGATAGTATATAATAGAATGATCATAGCTCGCAACGTGAACTTTGATAGAACATAGTAGGAAGAAGGGCCCGGGGGAAGGAGGATGGTGAAGGAAAGTGATAAACGAGTGTGAGTATGTACCTGGGTATGGTAAGTAAGTATATACATAATAAAATGCGATACGATATGAAAGAATGTGAGTCGATTTCGACAGCAAGAACTCGGAAGAAATGCATGCAACGGGACAGACAGCATGAGGAGGAAACTGGAACATGAAACGAGTGTGGGGTATTTGGTATTTGTTCATCCAAAAAGAAAAAAAAAAACCTCTGAACATACGAACGAGAGCGAGAGAGCCTGTCAATATGACCTATAAGAAGCCCTAGATAACCTGATCATAGAATAAAAAGTGGCATAGAATAGATAATCACGGTGCAAGAAAAGAAATGACTCCACGAGCCAAAAAAGATGAGCCAAAACGAACTTTTATGCTATGCTCCGGGTTGTAGTGGTCCCAAAGTCCAACTTGTTGGCGGTCCTTCCTTCCATCATCATCATCAACCTCCCCTCCCCGTTCGTACTGGGGACCAAATTAACTTACTCTGAAGACAAACACAAAAAAAAAAGGTCCAACCCAAGATGAAATCACTATCACATCTTCCTATACGAGCGAAAAAGCCTACTCATGGGGAACTTGCGTACCCTCCTCCAGGCATTATCCCACCAACGTGCACGCGCCCGTGCGCCGAGCTTGGGAGAGTTGAACGGGATGACAGGGTTGGCGCTAGCGTCAACGTAGGCATCTGCTGTAGTTGTCCTATCAGATTCGTTATCTTCCTCTTCGGATCCCTCCTCTTCCTCACGAACACCACCCATACCGAATCTCCCTCCATCATCCTCATGCTCTGGCGAAGTATGCACCTGAGATGACGGACGTGAAGGGTGTGGCGTCGATGTATCAACTTCCTCGGCTGCAGAGGAATACACCGACGGCGTATCTCTCCCTGAATCGGGGATGAGTCCCAAGTCGAAGAAATTCATTTCTCTTTCTACGCTTAGACCGAGATCGAGGGCGTTGTTTAACCCGAGGACTATGTCTAGGCCGTTTGGGTGTAAAGGGACGCCTGGGAAGGGTCCTTGGGCGTCTAGTTCGTGGCGGATTGTGTGTGATCTTGAGAGGGTAGCCTGTGGTGCTGCTGCGACGGGCATTTGGCCCTGTTGATCGACAGCGGTAGAGGAGGTGGATGTGGAAGACCCCGCAGACCCAAGCACGGTCTGCATAACCGAATCCCAGTCATTCGGACTAGAGTCTACTTCAATATGAATCTTTGACGACTCGGGTAAAGGCTCTAGCTCGACACCGGTCTGATGTTGATCCATCGACGACGAGTCGAGGTTCATATGTAACAGCGGGGATAATGTACGCGGGGTAGGAACAGTCTGCCATTCGGAAGATGTGGATCGACGGTGACGATAATGATAGTTATGTGAATCCATCGAATGCGCACGACCGTGTTCTCCAAGCCTCGAGAGGAGCATACCGTCTTCGCCCACATCGTCACCTTCGCCTTTACCCTCAACGTCGCCGCCCCATTCGACGCGTCGGTTTCGGTCAATAGGTGTTCCACGGCCGACGTAATGCCTAACCGGTAACGGCAATGTATTACGAATTAGGGACGCAGGCTTTTCGATTGAGAGTCTACGCAGGGAAGATTCGGAATCGCGCTTTGGACTGTGACTCGAGACAGAGAACGGGGATGGTGGAGTTGGGGTGGGTATCCGGGTCAGCACGGGTGCAGGGTTTTCCGTGTCAGCTAGAGGCGTAGAAGAGGACGCAGGGGACGGCGGGTTCGATAGACAGCTTAGGTCTAGTTGAAAATCGCTGAAGCCATCGGTGGTGAATGTCGAGAGATCAAAGTCTCTGTTGGTACTAGTACTAGCACCGTTCTTGGACGTTTCCGGTTCATTGTATTCGAGAAATGTTGGGTTGGTAGAACCCGTTGAATGTATAGAATCGAAACTGAAGTCCATTCTTTGTCTTTTCGACCCTGTAATGTTATGATGCATTAGCAAGTCTTGTTCTGTGAGTCATGAGAACTTTGAACTTGAATCGCGGGAGACGGGAGACGGGGAGGAGGAGGGCGGGTGTATAACATTTCGAGAACGACATGCAGAGCATAGAGCGAAGCAAGGAAATAAGAACTTACAATGTAAGTAAATTCCAAGTTATCGTCTGTCGAAAGTCGTCACAAGTTACGCACCCTGTCTTTAACGTCGCATAGAAAGAATCTCACCTCGGATAGAGCAAAGCGAGGCGAGGCGAGGCAAGGACACCGCGAGGGGGGGAAAAAGCGGACAGCTCAGCGGGTAGCGGGTAGTGGTCAAGATGCAAAAAGGCGAAAAGACAAAAAGGGGGTGACTTCATTACTGAATCGGAAGGGGACGGCCGTACGAATAACTGAGTAATAATTCAACGATGAAGAAGGGGGTGCCAGTGGGCAAACTGACTTTAAACGTAACGCTCAACTCCACGGGATCCTAGCGTAACCTTAGTTTGATTCTTGGGCGGAAGACTCCCCTAGAACGTGTCTCATCGTCCACTGCGAAGTTCTCTGAGTGATTGAGTCATCTGCGCGTCCATGAGTGGAGTTGTTCGAGTTTTTCGGAGGTGTAGTTTGTTTCAGGAAATGTTCAGCGTTCAAGTTTGGCACAGACAATGTTTTTGGCAGGAAATAGCCATGAACATACAATTTCGGTGAGCTGTCAAAGCAGGATCCGCCGACGATTTAGTGAACTCGACAGCCTCGACTGGGGTGACTACTGCGTTGAATGATCGGATCAATAGAGTCGACGTGTACCATTACGACCCGATTACGACCTCGACGCTAGCTCGAAGTTTATTTCGGGGTTTCTGCTGCGTTTGAAGACAACCCGGGGACATTGTACCAGCAAGTTGAGGCCGCCGCCGAACGAGTCGTTGAGTGCAGGAAACAATGTAAACACCCTATGAAACACGTATGTATATGAACCGTCGACTGAAGGAAAAGACAAGTATCAGCGCATCGCACCTAAGCCTCTTTTAAGTAATAGAAAGCGGAACTGACTAACAGGAAGCGACTTTTCGATGGCTATGAAGGCCTCGGTGCGCCACAGAATTCCTTCGAAGTAGCATTGGGGTACCTAGCGAGTCCTGCTAGTTAGAGCGTGTATCTATGTACACTGTAAACGCCTTGTAAAGCCTCGGCGCTTGTGGTAACTTACATATGTAGGATAGGAGATAGAGCCTTCTGCTCATGTACCGTACACAGAATCATATCTGAGACACGGGAATTTGGCATCCCCATCCTGGTACCCTTGAAGGAGTAAGCAGTATGCGAAAAAAAGACGACCGGTTAGCGGTGAATTTGTGAAAACTAGCACGATTTTGACTTTCAGATAAGAGGAAAGGTTATGATATCAGATACGGTCCCTGTTGAGAGAAGTATCTCGAAGCCCTCCTCGTTCACGTATACCTTTACTATTTTGCCTTTCAGTTCTTACTGACAATACACGTTTCTTTCCTTTCGAATCTAGATACACGATTACTTATTATGGATATACACGCGCCCCTCCCGTTCATCGTTACGCCTCGTCTCCTCGATACTTATTTCATATTCTTTCTAATATCGACCATATATAAGATGGTCTTTCATATCTGAACACCTCAGTCGTTCTCACTATTTGTGTGACCGCCTGAGGTGTGTATACCTTCCGTTTCTCATTCATACACGTTACTTATTCTTTCATATTACAGTATCTGCTTCGTATATACTAATACTCGCTTGCATCAGGTACTGTCTAATAAATCAGTCGTTCTCACTATTTGTGTGACCGCCTGAGTATCTGCTTCGTATATACTAATACTCGCTTGCATCAGGTTATGGGCCCCGCGCTCTAATTCTGCACAACGGTCAAACACACAAATCATATATCTATCGACTCAATAACTATTCGCATTGTTCAATAACTATCTAAGCCTTTGTTATGGCTTCCCTTACCCCTAGCAACTATACATCTATCCAGACACTACCCGACGACCGAAAGTTTAACGGCGAAAACTACGTATCTTTCAAAGCCAACATTTTACCCACTGGTCGTCTCAAAGGGCTCGATTTATACTGGAACGACGAAGTTACTAATCCAGGAAATACCCCGAGACCATATCCCGGCAATGCTCCTACTCCTATCAATGACCCAAGACCCCATCCTCTCGAGTATACTCTTCGCGAGTCAGTGGCGTACCTGACCCTCTGGAATAACATCAAGAACCCAGAAGGACTGGGAATTCCTCACGGCTTAACCTCTCGAGAGCTGTGGCTTCATCTTGAGAGAGAATTTCAAGCTGTCAGCACTATTGCTAGGCAACGGAAAGAGGATAACTTACGCGCATGTCGCTATGTCGAGGGAATGAAGATAACTGGAGAAGGGGGATATGCGGAGAAGATGAGGCTTCTTCAAAGAGAAGCGAACGATTGCGGAGCAGCTATAACCCAGCTGCAGTTTAACACCATTTTCCTCGATTCCTTTCCACGGACTCCAACCTGGTTGGTCATAACTGGATCTCTGATGGGCGAACCGAGCTTCACGGTCATAACGACGAGGTTGGAGGAATATTACCTCCATATGGGTGGTGGATCACAAGGCAACACAGTTAATTCGTCGGGAGGAGACCGAGTAACCGCGTTGCAAGCTGAAGTTGCCGAATTACGAGCGGCGTTGGCGACGAGAGGGCCTAGTCGAGGACCAGCCAACCCAGACTTGATGTGTACAAATGTCAATTGTAAAGGGCGAGGTCATACCATTGAAAACTGTTGGAAGTTAGGGGGAGGAAAGCAAGGACAATATCCGAAATGGTGGAAAGGCAAGAGAGACGCTCCGTTGATTAATCCATCTGCCAACGAGGCTACTACTTCATCAATCGGGAATGCTCCTGTGACAGGCGGAACAGCTTACGCTCTCACTGCAGTCTGTTACGACGCCCTCAGTGTCCCTGTATCCAATAACAGCAATCCTCGAACCTTTGCCGATTCCGGAGCTACTGCTCACTTCTTCCATGATCGTGCGGTGTTCACGAACTACATTCCCAAGAGAGGGACGGTCGGGAACTCTTCAAAAAGAGGGGTTAGCTTTGAGATCATCGGGCAAGGAGATGTTGAAGTTAGAATTGTTCATAAGAATGTATCACATCTACTCACGTTCCGAAATGCTCTTCACGCTCCGAATATCGCGTCAAATCTCGTATCCATAAGCGTTCTCGACAGTCTAGGATGGCGCATGGAAATCGGCAGTGGCAAGATTCTATTCCATGAGCCTGGAGGTGTCGAAGTTTTCTCGGGAAACCTTACCGACGGATTATACCTCATACAGGGCTCATTTACCACCACAACTCCAACTGCTCTTGCAGCGCGATCTCTTAACCAACCAGGTGACGTGAACCTATGGCACCGACGATTCGGTCATGCGGGATCTACCCGAATCGCGCAAGCCACGGACCTGTTAAATGGGTTAGTGATTAAAGGAGGCGAAGTTCTAAGGTGTGAGGATTGTACCTTGGCGAACCACAAACGTCGGCCATTTGATGGTGATCGTGGCGACGAAAGTAAACCGCTCGAACGAGTTTATCTAGACCTTTGGGGTCCAGCTCGTGTTGTCTCGGTTGGTGGTCACCTATACGTCATGTTGATCGTAGACGGCGGTACATCTCGCCGTGCGTCGTATTACTTGGAGGACAGAACCGCCGATACCACCCTGATTAGTCTAAATGACTTTAAAATCAAGTCCGAACGACAGACTGGAATGGTCTTGAAGTGTGTTCGAACAGATAACGCCCCTGAATTCCGGTCTCAACTGTGAAAGGAGTGGTTTAGTAAAAACGGAATACATCACGAATTCACGGCCGCTTACTCTTCGCCATCGAATGGAGTTGCAGAGAGAGGAATTGGAGTCCTCATAGGGTCGGTTCGGGCAATGCTTTTGGACGCTCGACTAGGTGGACGTTGGTGGGCCGAAGCTTCGGCAGCTGCAGTGTATATCAGTAATTATCTCCCGTCTGCGAGACACCCAGGGAAGATTCCGGAGGAAGAGTGGACGTCGAAGAAGCAGAACGTCTCTCACCTTCGTGTTTGGGGCTGTATATGCTACGTGAAGATACCTGTCGAGCGAGGAATCAGCAAACTCGAACCGAGGTCCATCAAATGTCAGTTAATCGGATACGACGCACCAGGAATATACCGATGCAAAGTCGTCGAGTCGAACGAGGTTATACGATCGCGAGATGTGATATTTGAGGAAGGAAAAGGTCACTGGATGTCGTCGCCTGAGGGGGAGTTAGAAGAGATGGACTTACAGTTTCTCGAGATTCCAGACTCCGACAAAGTTCAATCGACAGACGGCGATCACCAATTATCCGCGGATACCGGTGTTAACGACGTCGGAAATAAGGCGCAAGGAGTTAACTCCCTCGAGCTGGAACCGGGCCGAATCGAAGACGTAAATCGTCAAACCACTCCTCCGCCGCAAACACCGGCAATAATTCCTCCACCTGCACCTCGTAGAGTCCGAATTCGAGCAAATATAGAGCCAATTAGACGATCCACGCGTGTACGCAACCTAACTCAAGCGATGATTGAGTCGAGAGCTTATCAAGAGGAGGAAAACCAAGCACGAGAAAGGGGTGAAAGTTGGGCTGGAGATAAATCTGAAGTAGAAATGGAAGCCGAAGAAGACGAGACAGCCACTGCGTTAATCGCCCAGAACGAACCCTTAGCAACAGAACCGAATAACCTATGGACTCCTCAGACCTACGCGGAAGCTTCTACCCGACTTGACCTATGGGGTCCGGCCTTAAACAAAGAAATCGGGAGGATGGATGAGAAGAACGCGTTTACGCCTGTTCCGAGAGAGAAGTGGATGAAGTTGATAGGAACAAGAATGGTGTTTGATGTGGTAACGAACAAAGACGGACAAGTAGTGAAGAGGAGAGCGAGACTCGTCGCTCAGGGACATACTCAAAAGCAAGGAGTTCACTATTTTGATTCGTTTTCACTCACTGCTCGTTACGAATCTATTCGTCTAGTTATCGCCCTGGCAGCTTATTACGGGCTTAACATATGGGCAGGAGACTTTGCGGCAGCATACCTCAACGCCCAACCTCAAACCGTCAATTATCTACGGATTCCTGATGGGTACGAAAAGCACTATGGACTTCGAGATGGAAGAGAGACGGTTCTTCGACAGAATATAAATTTATACGGCACCAAGGATGCGGGTCATAATTGGTATGTCCTCCTTGACAGGGCTTATCGAGAATTGGGTCATAGGTCGATTTCAGCGGACCCATGTGTTCGATACCGAGCTACAGAGGTGGGGGAAACTATAACGACCACCTATACTGACGACGTAATGGGTGCTTCGTCTTCCATCGAAGATTCAGAGAGGGTTCAAGGAGAACTTGGAGAGAAGTTTGAATTTCGACGAGATGGGAAACCGGATACTTGTGTAGGGATTAGCCTTGAGTACCACGACAACGGCGACATCTCCATTCATCAACGATCACTCATCGAAAGTACCGTGGATCGATTCGAGATGGTTGGATGTGCTCCGAAGTATACTCTGTTGTCTCCAGGACTTGACTTGTATAACAGCCAGCCAAGCCCAATCTCGCCCGAGGACTATACATCGATGCTCAATAAGGACTATATGGGTCTTCTTGGCTGTCTGAATCACATTGCTCAAGGTACTCGACCAGACATCGCTTTCTCAGTCTCCCTCCTTCAACGATTTGCGTCCGATCCTCGACCGATCCATTGGTCTGCGGGACTTCACATCCTCGCCTACTTAAACGCGACTATCGACTACAAACTCACATATCGACACCGCGATAATCTCGAGAGTCCGGAGGAGGAGGGTGTAAGGTTGACAGGATATGCCGACGCTTCTCATGCGGATGTTAGAGAAGAACATGGATCCGCTACTCGTAAATCAACCATGGCTTATGTCTTCCTCGTCGCAGGAGCAGCCGTGTCATGGAGTTCAAAGAAACAGAGTGTCGTAGCGTTATCTACTACGGAGGCGGAATATTTGGCGATGGTTCACGCGGGAAAACAAGGAGTATGGATGGCAAATTTCTTAAAGGGGGTTAATAGAAGGTTGATTGGAGTGCCGGAGATTTGGGTGGACAATTTGAGTTCGTTAGCTTTGACGAAGACCACCACGCATCATGCTCGAACCAAACACTTCGACGTGAATTGGGCATGGATTCGTGATATGGTCCGCGAGAAGGAAATCAACTTCAAGTACGTTCCCTCTAACCAAAATCTCGCGGACATCTTAACCAAAGCTCTACCTCGACCGGCCGTAACGGAGATTGTGAGGGGATTAGGGTTGACAGAGTGAAGCCAGAGTAGGGCTTCAGGGGGAGTGTTGAGAGAAGTATCTCGAAGCCCTCCTCGTTCACGTATACCTTTACTATTTTGCCTTTCAGTTCTTACTGACAATACACGTTTCTTTCCTTTCGAATCTAGATACACGATTACTTATTATGGATATACACGCGCCCCTCCCGTTCATTGTTACGCCTCGTCTCCTCGATACTTATTTCATATTCTTTCTAATATCGACCATATATAAGATGGTCTTTCATATCTGAACACCTCAGTCGTTCTCACTATTTGTGTGACCGCCTGAGGTGTGTATACCTTCCGTTTCTCATTCATACACGTTACTTATTCTTTCATATTACAGTATCTGCTTCGTATATACTAATACTCGCTTGCATCAGGTACTGTCTAATAAATCAGTCGTTCTCACTATTTGTGTGACCGCCTGAGTATCTGCTTCGTATATACTAATACTCGCTTGCATCAGTCCCGAATCATTTCGATTGGGATGCTGAGGGCCTTTGTGGGACATATGCATATGCCATGAGTGCGATGGTGATAACTGGCTTGGATGGAAGAATATTGAACAAACTTCCTTCATGGAAGCGCCTAGACCGCATATTAGCTTTACGGCACGGTGACTTTCCAAATTTAGGTTGATGCCCACATGGGCATGTGCTCACAGCGGATATCCTTTGACCTTGAACTGTACCAGGGTAAACCAGAGCAATCCATCTTGATGTTTTCCCTGAACTCTATACATAGACAGAGATTTCTCAAGAGTGGGAAGGGTACTTCACCGTCAGTGTATATCAGTTTTCAGGGCCTCAGGACTGAATTGATCATGATCTAGAATAGTTATATATTCGCAACACAACCAAGAACCACTACATAGACAGCAATGTGAGGGATATATGTACAATTAAATACAATACAACTACAAAAAAAAAGACAGAAAAAAAAACAGAAGCGGAAAGCGAGTCGGAGTCTAATAGTAACATGACAGCAAAAGCGAATACACAATATGTACTTGATATGAAAGAGAATTAGGAATTGGAAATTTCTTGAGATTGCTCGGTGAATTTCGCCAGCAGGTTCGCTCGAGCATGGGGGTGGGGTGTGAATAGGAAAAAGACGCAAGAATGGAAGGGGAAGAAATGAACGAGGTCCTTTTTGCCAGCGAGTAGAGGCTGCATGCATTATGAGATGATGAGATGAAAACATCCTTTGAGTGCCGAAATAGGCTAAGTTCCTTGACGTTATCACCAGAAACGTTTTTCTTCGTCATGCGGGGGCAAGGAAGGTGTATGTCAGAGACCGAGAGAAACCACAGAGAATTCAATTCTCGGCTCTCTCTCTCCATGGTCTCTATATCGATTGACCTATACGAGACTATACGGCGCCGAAACGAACGACTTCGGAGAATCGAGATGTGTGTAAATGGAAAAAAAGGAATCCCCAATGCCACGAGAGATCGAGATGCCACGTTTACGTTTGATATGTTTTCAATTTGTGGACGCTTCCCGCAACTCGGGGCCTTTAGCGTTCAGGCCATCTTCCAAACATCTGCCATTCAATGTGGCCCCCATTCTATGCCCATCGAAAGAAAGGAAAGACCGAGAAAGGACGATAGCATATGATTTGCAATGCGTGAAACACAACTTAAATCATCATACGTTCCAGCAAATGTGCGATATTGTGCGAAGAATTGCCATTAGGGTTTTTCTGATCTGGTCTGTTGGGGCCTCAAGATCTCTCTATGCACATCGGAAACAACGCAATAGCCCAATATGGCAAACCGGGAGTAAGCATAGCCCATACTTCAGGGATCCAATCTAAGTAGATCGGGCTGGAAATCATGAGGTGACAGTTAGAACTTTGGTCGCGTATCGATACAGATAGAACAGGCGTGACTCACAAGTTTACAGGCTCGTTTCATATAAAGGGGGAACGACGAAAATAAGTTTCTTCTCTTTTCTCTTGCGTTTTCCCTTTTTCCCATGTGTCAAGGTCTCTCTCTCAAACATCGACACCTCACCCCCACCCCTGCCTCAACCCATCGCAAAACCCAAAGGATATGCGCTCTCCGTGGCGCCAGCGCTACCAAACCTAATCCCCTCCATAGGCTGGTCAGAAGGGATAACCGACGAATCAATATCCATTGGCACCCCTAAGTTCATCCCAAACCCCAGCGGCCCTCTTCCTGCCAGCGGTCCGAGCTGTTGAGCCTGAATCACCTGAAGCTGCTGCATCTGACTGTCACCACCAGGACTCGATTGAGATGATGCTGATGAAGGAGAACTAGGAAAGAACCACGGATCCGTCTCTAAACCTAGCCCCATACTCATCCCCATCCCCATACCCATAACATCTACCCCGAGACCCATCCCTACACCAACCCCTACAAACCCAAATCCTACACTTGTCGTCCCAGAAAAGCTAGTAGTATTGATATCTCCCGCCGGTAAACCAGGGACCGGCACACGCAACGGCCCAAGTCCCATTCCCATTCCCATCCCCATA
Organism: Omphalotus guepiniiformis; assembly: GCA_028554645.1. Taxonomy (NCBI): domain Eukaryota; kingdom Fungi; phylum Basidiomycota; class Agaricomycetes; order Agaricales; family Omphalotaceae; genus Omphalotus; species Omphalotus guepiniiformis. The sequence goes on from JAQOOI010000058.1 coordinate 708,846, forward strand.
TTCACCATTCCATACATGCCGGCATCGCTGGGTGATTCCGCGTTAGCACCGACGTTCGAACTAGCGCTGACGTTCTCGTTACCGTGGCTAATGTCCGACTGGGGCGAGTAATGGAAATGGGCAGCGTTGATTTGATCCTGGCCCTGAGACGATGTTGCTGGCAATAGTGAGGTACGACGATCGAAAGCGTCGTTGTGTGGGACTGTGGACGCAGCTCCTGGGGTCAATAAACCCTCGGTATTGTTGGCCTGAGAACCCGAACCAGAGTTAGATATCGAACGTTGATTCCTCCCCGCTGTGCCTGACTCGGTGAGGTTATCGAAACAATTCTCCCAGCTCCTGGTAGACTCTTGATCATTGGTCTTAGCGTTGGTTCCTGAGTTCATGGAAGGGGTAGAGGGTGATGCAGCAGCTGTCGTCGAAGATACAACATCAAAAGACGAGACTGGAACGGGCTCGGCGACGTCCGGATCAACATCACCTTCTGCATCTTCATCCGACAACCCATCCCCGATGTCAGCGCTGTAGGATGGGGCATCTCGAGGAGAGTAGGAACCATCATGACCACCAGTATGCTGGAACTGCGGGTGCATCGAATCTTCAAAAGTTCCTCGCTCATCGTCAGGCTGCAAAGGCTGCGGAGGATTATCTAGCCCAACAAATACAAGATGTCAGCTCTTCCATGTAAATGGGCGCGCGCAAATCACATACCATTCTCCAACTTATAATCCTCAATCATCATCATTCTACGCTTCACAACAGCCCTTGCCTCTCTCCACCTAACCACAGCCCTCAAATCACCATACTGTCCTATCCCAAGACTTTCCTCCGTCTCCCCCTCAAGTTCATTCCCATCAAACGACTCCATCGAATCCGGCGCACGCATAGTCTCAAACATCACCATATCTTGATCATGTTCTTGTCTTTGTGCCTGAAGGAAGGTAGACATCGAGAGCGACGTATCAGGAGACGAAGGTCCAGATGAAGATGCTATCAAATAAGGTGTGCTCGAGCTGGACGACAACGAACGAGAGCGTGATCTCGGGGAACGGGATAACGGTGGAAACCGCATCGCATACCAAGCTGAAGACCCAATACGTGGATACAATTTCTCTTCTTGTCCAGTCATCGTCGTCGTCTTCATCTCACTATCCACATCCGAACCCGAAGATCTTGCATTCTCAACTGAAAATCGGCTTTCAACCCACGCAACGAATCGTCTCCTCCTATCAGGATCAATAGGTGTTCCTCTCGCAATCGACCCAAGCCGCTTCGAGCGATAATTCAACCGCCTCTCATAAGGCGTGAGCAAACGCATATTCGCCAGCGACACACTCTCCGTATCCCCAACACCATCGTTTATCCGTGCAAAAGAATCCGGAGTCGTCGTCGTCCCCTGTTCACTCATCCAACTCCCAAAATTCTCGCGATCCATAACCCGCGTGATCTGCCCCGGGAGTTCCTCATCAAACCCAGTAGTAAACTGATCCATATCTCTCAACCCGAGATCACGCACAGGAATGCTCGAGAGTGGCGGTGGTGGAAGCGGGAGAGGTTGTGGGTACTGCGAAGGTGATGTCGGAGGTGTTTGGAAGAACGACAATGAAGATGTGGGAAATGCAGGTTGGGGTTGTGGATGAGAAATCGAAAGAGAAGTAGGCGGTACGGAGAGGGGAGTAAACATATGTGAATTCGAAGTGGGTGAAGAAGAATCACTAGTATCGACCTCAGGACTCGGCGGTGCTACCGTAGATGATGACATTGCCTCTTCCCGTTGATCATGTTCGTACACCGCCAACGCAAATGCACCTGTCGTCGGACCGTCAACATCACCCTGCATATTCCCAGCAGAGGATTCCTCCAACGGCGTAAGCGCATCCGCTAACGAAGAAGACGTTGACCGTACGGGCGATACAACCGACGTTGATACTTGCTGCATGGGGGTCGCCAAATGACACATGAACGTAGACGTGCTCGGGGACACCGCAGTTGAAGAAACCGGAGCAGTGACTTTAAAATCCAACTGCATCTCACCCTCAACAAGCCCAACCTCCGCCTCCGAATTCTCTATATCATCCTCATCACTATCATCATCCTCCTCCATCTCATCAGACTTTACATCCTCATTCGATGACGATGACCTCACATGATTCTCGCCCTCGCCCTCGCCTTCACCCTCTTCATCACTCCCACTACTACTATCAGTCTCACACAATTCCCAATCATAACAATCCTCATCTCTAAAATCAACTTCCATCTCTCCTTGCCCAGCGTGCATCTGGCCCTCCGAATCCACTTTCAAGTGGGCAGCCGCCGCCGCAGAGGAGGAAGGATGCATATCGTCAACTTTTCCATCCCAATCACCAGCATCATGTCGGCGGTCTTCCCAATGCATCGTAAAATGCCACGTAGGGGAGCACGAGATGCTTCGGCTGCTTCGGACGCTTCGGATGCTTTGTATGCTTTGGATGTTTGGGCTGCTTTGGGATATAGGACTCAAGGGCACAGACGACGAAGAGTGTGACAAAGGTGACGGTAGCTGTGTGTTCGTAATGACTGATAGTGAAGAGGTTGACGCGGAGGAGTACGGGAAGGGAGGAGGCAATTGTGCTGTGGACGTCGGCGCAGACGTAGATGAAGGAGAACTAGAAGCAGCCGTAAAGAAAAATTCATGCGCCCGATCTGTTTCGTACTCTGCGAGACGAGTAGAATATTGACTAGACCTAAAACCACAAAACAAAATATTAGTACTTTTGTATACATAGATGTTAAAACGAGAGAAGTAAAACGAGAGAAATAATGGCGTGGCGTTCTCGTAAAGAAAGAGAGACAGACTCACAAGACATCAACACGAAAACGACACGCAGCTCTCCAAAGCGAATCAGGCGCTTTCTCAGAAACTAATCCCTTCCTCTCACATCCACCACCACCAACTCCACCTCCACCATCACCACCACCACCTCTCCTCTCTCTCTCCCTCTCCTCTCTCATCCTCCGACTTCCCCCCCTCCTCGACCTCTTCATCCCCAACCTCCTCGACCTCATCAATGACCTCCCTCTCAAAGACTCAGACTCGTCTTCCTGATTCAAAGGTTCGAGTTCTTGAGACGATTCCTGCGAAGACGAAAACGTCTTCGAGTCCGAGTCCAATTCCGAAGGAAAAGGAGTAGAAGCAGGCAAAGGAGTAGAAGGAGAAGGAGCAGAAGGAGAAGAACCAAACATAGGTTGTCCCCCCTGGACCCATTCCATAGGCGGTTTCTCTTCAAAGCTGCTGCTACAAGGAGGACCACCATCCACGATCATCGCCATATCTGTATCTTCAACGTCTCCTTGAATAGGAATAGGTTCCGTGAGACTCTGACTCTGAGTGGCGTCATCACTATATGCGTATGAGCCCTCGCACGCAGTAATGTCAACGAGGTTACGATCCCCATCCCCAGAAACACCAACAGGTACTGAGTTTAATCCTTCTTCACCATGTTCTACGGCGATAGCGATAGCTATACCCGGACCAGACGCCAACGGCGCTGACGATGAATCCTCGTCCTTTGCTGCATCTGCCGCCGACGAAACAGCTTCTGAACCACCATGTAAATCCACAGCCATATCATCTTCATCCTTTTCCTTTTCAACCGACTCAACAATAACACCTTTCCTCCGCTTCCCACCGCCACCACGGCGCTTATTCAAAGGCGTCTCAGCGTCAGGTGGTGAGTTCCCCGACCTCGACCTCGACCTCGAGTTCCGCGAATGGGAAGGGTGAGTACCACCAGCCGATTCCTTTCCAGTCCCAATCTGGGCCTCAGCACTCGAACTCGCACTCGCACTAGTCCGGGTAGCTGCACGACCTTTACTCGCTCTCCTCGTGTTATACACGATGCTAGAACCCTGTACGACCTGCGCACTATCCTGCTCCATTTCATCGATCATCTCAGAATCAGAGTCAGATTCATCATTGTTAATTGAATCATTTAAGGAAGAATGAGAATGAGAATGATTCGAGGTGTTGGGTACGTTCATGGGACTAGGAATAGGATTTGTTCGGTGGCGATTACGACTTTGACTGCGGGTGAGGTATCCCGTGGATGTCGGCTCTGGCATTGGTGTAGGCCGACCGGCGGCGGGGGTTTGTGGGGATTTCGATTCCAAGTCTCCTTCGTGGAGCTCGGATGAGTGAACGTGACTAGGAATGGTGGAGATCGTCGATCGAAGAGGGATGGAGGCGTTGGTGTTGGAAGCAGAAGGTATGCGAACGGGAACAAGAGGTGCTTTCCCCTTGTCCTTTGACATCTTTGACGACGGGGTCGTCGCAGGTAGTGTATGGTGAGCTAAACGAGTACTTGCTCGGAGAGAGGTACGACGAGAGGTCTAGAGTAAATAAATCAATGGTCAGCGTAAAGTACGAAACTTGTGAAATAGGGAAGAATAAGAAATAAAAGGGCCCAAAGCCCAAGGACGATGGTCGACTCGTCAACTCGTCGAGTCGAACACCCTCGGCGAGTCTCCAACGGATGAGCGCTGAGGCCTTCATCCATTAGACCCCTCCTCGAGTACTCGCCACAAAAAAAAACCCTGGACGATGAAAAATCGCCAGTCCAAAGAAAAAAAAACGCAAAAAAAAAGAAACCACAATCCTCACCAAAACAGCACCCCCATTCTTCTCCATCAACATCATTTCCTTCGTAACAACATTCTCCTTCTTTCCTCTCTTCCTCAACACCTCCAACTTTGCCTGAGGCGTCGGTGGCGTCGGTGTCGGAAGATAAGAAGTCGATGCCACAGGATGCGTCTCTTCCTCTCTCCCCTTCTCCTTCTCCTTCTCCGCATCTTCATCTACATCAAAAACACTAGGATGCCTCCTAACATGTCTCTTCGCACGAGCCGTCTGAACAGGCAGTGGCGGCTGTCTACTCGCCACCTTCACTTCTTCCGACGGTGTCGCCGTCGACGACGTCGACGATGGTTGTTGTTGTTGTTGTTTCGCCAAATGAGTCCTTTTACTTGACATCGTTCCTCCACTCGACGAAGACGAAATAGTCCGTTTTCGTTTAGCTGGTAAAGCATTCCCAATTCCATTTCCAAGCGATGTCGTCGTGTGCATAGACGAAGGTGAACTTCTTGTTGTTGTCGTTGTCGTCGTTGTTGTCGGTGGCGAAGCATTGCCCAGTCGAGCACTTCGCCTCGGGATAGGTATCACTGAGTCCGAGTCCATGATGTCCACGTTGTCCACGTTACGTTGAACGTCGTCGAACGTCAAGGGCGGGGTTGTAAAACACTATAAAACAGTATAAAATCTCTAAGGGTGCACAAGCATCTAATTTGCTTCTCTTCTTGTTCTCGTTTTCGCGCAATCCTAAAACCCCCCAAAAAACAGAATAAGATTAGCTAGCTAGTTAGGAGAAAAGAAACCAGGAGGAAGGGAGCAGTAGACTGAAAGTGGCCGATAGATCTAAACAAACACGTACCGGTACGGAGGTGGCAACCTAAGCTTAGCTTTGGGGGGGTTGGTGGAATCCGGTTCGCCGGCGGGAAGTGTATAAACGGAAAGAGATGCGTTGTCCCTGTGTGTTGTGCAGGAGTCAATCAACGAGGGGTGTGCGTTACACTGTGGGGACAAATAAATTAAAATAAATGACTCAGCTTTCACGTGCACAGTACAACGCCAGGACCTCGGCATCATTTCGGCTTTTGCTTTGCCCTCGCGAGCCACCAACCCGTTACTATCCCGAACCCAGCGCGCAAGAGGATTCAATGAGGAGAGGAGGACTCGTATGATGATGATGGGACTATGAAGAGGGGATCATCGTGGTCTGAAGTTGAAGAATAGAAGGTTTACAAGTATGTACGTACACGTGGGTAGCGAATTCTCAACATTAGGCAGTAATACACTTTTCTAGCTAACCATCCTTGCATCTTGCATCTTGCATCATCTCAGACTCCATGATCCTTCGAAAGTAAATGTAATTGATGAAGAACTGCGACTCAACGCATCCCCATTTTCAGCGCGCTGATCCTTTCAATGTAAGTATTGACGCCGGTCTCCTATGTAGTGACAAGATCGCGATATAAGCAATTCAATGATCAAACGTACCGGGTTCGGCAGCTAACCAAACCATTGAAACGATTCAAATTTGTTGCATCGACGATTTATTAGGTGCTTGAGAATGACTTTTCGTCAAAGAGTTCGGACGTTCGAGTTCCATAACACTTCAAGTATGGAATGATGAGAACCTGTCATTCAATTTCTTCTGTGGCGGTCTGCCTCAGGCTCTGATTGACCGTGACAGCGAAACATGGTGAATCTCGTGCTAAATCATCTCAGAAGTGTGAAGTGTGCAATCGTATCGAGATTTACGAACCGCTAAAAGTAACCTAAAATAACTCGGGTATAATCAATACTGTAAACGACCAATTTCTAGTATAAACTACGTCATTCCTACTAATTCCAACAACTACACATACAGAGAGATAATCGATAATCATCAACCCAGTAAGCATTGTGCGTACAACAAACAACCCACTAGCACTATTGATACATAGGTAGAAATAGAAATACAAAGACTAAACCACACCGGAACCAGAAACAACTATCATAGAAAGAAATACAATCGATGACTCCACCTGGGCGCCCATGAGAATCAGATCCTGTTACAAGTTCAACAAATCAATCTACAACACAAAAACCCAGTAAGTTTCCCAATCACAACGAAGTACACAGGGAGCGCTGGAGCACTAGCACTTACATTAATATAAAAACATCAACAACGCCTGTCAGACAGACATCGATACCCCAGCCTCAGGAACACCATCCCCAATTCCGATTCCAGGAAGCTCACAATACCCCATCGGCGCAGGTGAATTCTCATTCGAAGACTCCGGTGTCTGTCCTCCAATAACAGCACCCGCCGCACTAACCCCCGACGAGCCTGAGGTAGAAGAAGAGGAATGCGATAACCCCATAAACTCCGCAAACGCAGCGAGCAGTTTCTCGATTTCTTCCGGATCAGAAGGAAGAGAGACGAGTTCCCCTGTGAGAGGATCGATATCTGTGTATCCCCCACTCGAACTCGGAGGAGGACAATCACCTGCACCGTCGAGTGTACCAAAGTTGATATCGATGGCGGGGCCGGGGATATCCCAGAATGATGAAGATGATGATGAGAATGGGGAAGTGGATAGGTTAAGCTGTTGAGCTGCCTCCGCAATTTCATGAGGTGGGAATAAAGAACGATATTCTGCGTATAATGTATCGTAATCTGATAGATTACCCAAGTAAGCGTTATACGATTGCGTATCAGATGAACTATTCATGAAAACGAAAACAACATACAAACGTGAGTAAGGTGGTTATACATGAATGCGAGCGAAGCATTTACCTTGGTGTATTAAACGAAGGATACACATTGGCCGATTCAGAGCCTGACGAATTCGACAGAGCGAGATGCATGTTTGCTGTGTTGTTATCAGAACGGCGCAAAGGAGTGATGTTAACGAGCTTGGTCATTCCGAGTCTTTAATGGGGGAGAATGTGCAATGTGGAACGTATAAGCGGATGGTTGAAAAGACTGTAAAGCCGCGTTGAAGTGGATGCGCTATTATATCAATCGATCATAGATGGGAAGGGGGTTATATACCTCCAAGATCAACTGCGCTTTGCCCTGCTTTGCCTTTACCCTTGCCACGCTTTGCCACCCTATTCCAAATCTGTTCTACTGTTCTACTGTTCCGTTCCACAAGAACATTCTTCGAAGGGAATTAAAACAAGAAACTTAGAAACCTCGAGGGGGAGAATACAAGGCGTCGTCAAGGCGTTTCCAAACTGAGGACAAGCAGGACAAGCCTTAGCTATAGAACAAGTCATGAGTTGCGTGAGTTACATACTCCGACAGTACTAATCCAGACTAATCTGACCTTTTCAATAATGGATAATGGATGATCATGTATCATGAAGAATGGAAAGAGAACAATGAGATTTTGACAAAAAACAATAGACAATGCATCATCCTAACGCGGACGCCACACGTGTACACGTGTGGTATGCCGTGATGGAGGTAAGTTCGGTCGTTCGGCATGTAGCCACGTGCGGACAATGCGGGAAATCCTCCCTTGCCCTCTTCCAGACTCCAGTCAGTAAACTAAGTATATGCATAGGTGAGTAGTAAGGTAACCCCTTATTAGTACAAAGTTCAAACCGGAATATCACCATGGCGTTTGTCGGACTCTGTCTCGGAATTTCAGGAGATACATACATACACCGGGGCACCCGTCTCACTATAGTGACAAGAAAATAGATCAAGACAAAGCCTTCGTCGTAGACAGATATAATTCAGAGCAAAGTGCGTGTATATGTACACATCAAGAATAAAACAAATTCCCTTGAGTTTTGAGTATAACAATATTGGACTGACTGAGTGGCACGTACGGTAACACAATACGCTGCTTCTGAACTTCGCTCGAAACCAGAACTTTCAACATAGAATTTGAGGGGCGTGGTAGTATCTCTTCGTCCGAGTCTGGGAGGGAACAAACTTGAATTGCCAATTGGTGACCGGGCCCGTATTGTCTTTTAAAAACGTCCGAAGATGATTAACGTTATCAGAAAAGAAAGAAAGTGATTGTTTTCGTCCTTACCTACATGGCAAGTCGCAAAACAACACCTCCCCCCGGTTCCCCAAGGTCCCAAGCTCAAACGCGAGCTCAAAATCGACCCATCGTCGACATGTGCCCAGACTTTCACAACCACCCATCGCCTTCCTTTGACATGCACCCTCACCCGCACCCTCACCCTCACGCTCCATCACCCCATGCACATGCACGACTCAGCGCAACCAACCTCATCCACGCCCCAACCACACGCGCCCCATTACCAAGGGTCCTTCGCGAGTTCCATTCCCTACCCAACACCAACTCCTCCTCCGACTCCCGAGTCCTCCCACATCTCCTCGCCCAGCAGACTCCAGCAGATATCGATCCGCTTTGGTCACCAGGCGGGGGGCCTTGTCCATGTGATGTGTCGCTGAGACTTACAATACAGCTGAGCTTCAGTTCTCCTTCACGAACCGGAACACGTCGATGCTCTTTCAATTTGGGTCAGTTCCGAACTTCCATCGTAGGTAGGCGAACACCAGCCTCCTTGTGAACATGATGCAGTTTGCCTCCGACGAGTCACCGTTATTGTTGTTATTATGCTGGACCCGCCAAAGCCACTCGGAGAAAGGACGCGAGGGCGTCGTCCATTAGGTCGTACGCGTCAAAATCGCTGAACAGACCGAAACAGTACAGCGCCAATCCCAAGATGCGTGAGTAAGAGTAGGAGTCATGGTCTACTCTCGAGTTGGAGGTATGGTGAGGTTATGAATGAGTGCCAGAGAGAATACGTTCTTCACAAGACGAAGGCAAGGTCTTTTCAGCACGAGAGAAGATTCCGAATATCGACGGAGCTGGTTAAAAGGTGAAGAGATGCTGCTGGGTTCGGAGGACATTAACCGGAAATCCCGGGCCGACTATGCCGGTCAACGCCGCTTCAACTTGAATATCTTCGAGTCTAGAGTCGCCGTTATTCATCGACATCTCAAAGGGTATCGGCGAACACCATTCACTCAGCATCAATCGACTCTACCTCAGAGCCTCTTCCAACTGACTCGAGATGTTACCGAATCACTGTAGGCTGCTGTTTTGACTAATGGTACCGGTGAACCCCATGCGAGAATATCATTTGGGGGATGTAATTGTATGGGCATTAGGTATGGAACTGTTATATTGTAAATAGAAACTAGCATAGTATCAGACGGATAAATGAACTCGCCGTCGCACAGGTTGTCCCTGACTCGGCGTACATACATAAAACTGTGAAAAGATCTTCCTTCCGACTGACTCGGAAACTTGACAGCGCAACTCGGAATCATGATATGTATGATTTTCCAGTATTATAACTTCATTCCCAAGCACCGGCAAATATGAACGTGAAGAAGTGATTGATAGGATGAATGTGGGATCCCCACACCCTAACCCAGAGTCTCTGTCTCCAATTTATGTCAAGTTTGGCAGTTCATCCGCTAGGTCACAAAAGCCTATAGTACACAGCCAATAATCCTGAAACCCGACCGCCCAACCGTTACGGTGTATGCAGCTGACGTACAATCCCGCAACCTAACTGTTCTTGAAATAATTAATCGTTTCAAAGTTAGTACGCAAGATCATCAGACCTGGTTCTGTCCGAGTCAAGCGACGGCGAACAGACAAAGAACAATTTTATCATGATCACTGTCATGCCAAATGAAGGCTAGAATAGAATAGAATGCTGTATTTGATAGATCCCGGTGAGTATACTGTAGTGACTATATATCTCACAGCATCAAAGACAACATAAGTAACAGCCTGTTCTGTTCGTCCCCAGTTTCAAGTTCCCCCAATGTCATCCACCGCCCAAAGCCTCCTCGACGAGTTCCACACAGAATGCGAAAAACAACCTCAGCTCAAACCTCTACTCAACATCATCAAAGATCTTCAGGATGGAGCATCCAACGTCAAACTATTCTACAATCTTTGGATGTTTGTACATCAGACTAGAGAATTACATACTCTGTACAAAGACAGAGTCGACGACGACCTTGATGCAGTCGGTACTGCGTTGGCGGACTCTGTTCGAGAGGCGTAAGTCTTCAAGAAAACCCACGAGTAATGGATAACTGACTGACTGGTTAACATCGCTTTCCAGCAAAGACTCCGACTCCTCGTCCGATTCACCTCCAGTACTTCTAGGCCACTACGACAAAACAGGTCGTATCAAAGCACCCTCAACCTTAATCCAACTCAACTCAATCCCAAAAAAACCATCCTTCATCTACACCGACCTCATCAATCTCATCTCAACCGCAGGAACGAACTCTCCTCACGTCAGAGAAGGAGATGGTAAATCAATGATTTACATCCCGAATCTGGCTTTTAGGAATTGGGGGTTTACTGTTGAGAATACTCCGAGTTATACGTTTGTTGCGAGGACTAGAATTGGTGTGAGCAATTTGATCAAGTGGGCTAGTCTGCCGGAGGTCAATAAGCGTGTTAGGGTAGCTGGGTTTAGGCATACGTGGGGGTAAGTCGCAGTTGTGGTTGATTATGCTGAGCACGTTTTGACTTTTGCCGCCCAACCAAAGGGATTTCTATTCCGCCGACGGAGATATCATAGTGATCCTCCTCCCATTGAGAACAACCATAAACCTCCCATCCATCTTGATAATCGACAAAACATCAGATCTCCAAGGTATCAATGTCATCGAAAAGGAAGGACAATATCTAGCTAGAATAGCAGCAGGAACAACAAACGATCAATTCAGAGCTTGGTGTCTTGAGAACAAAACCGTTTCGTTACCTTTGAATGTGATCATGGTAAGTTGAGTTGAGATGAAAAAACTCATGAATATTTAGCCTTACCTGAATTCCATAGATTGAAATCACCTTTGGGGGATCAAATGCTCCCATCTGTCACGGATCAGGTCTCACAACGAGCACGCTCTCCGACCTCGTCGCAGAAGTCGAATACGTCGACCCACAAGGTAACATCCAAACCATCAGCGACCCAAAAGAGCTCCGCGCAGCAGCAGGATGTTTCGGATTACTAGGCGTCGTACTAAGCATCACCCTCCGAGTCGACAAAATGCAAAGAGCAACCATGCAACCAAAGAAACTCCCAGTTCAACTCGCTATTCCTCCGCCTACGGGGTATCTTGTCCCAAAGGAAATCGACATGAAGGGATACACGAAAGAGCAGCTTGAGGATGCAAGGAAGACGTTCCAGGATGCGGTTGAGAATCAATATTATGTTGAGTGGTTTTGGTTCCCGTATCAGAAGGAGGTGTGGGTGAATGTATGGACAAGGGATGAGATCACTATTGAGACGGGGTCTTTGGGTCCGTATCCTGGAAATTTTCAGGCGGCTTTGCAATGGGTAAGGCAAATATCTTTGACCACCCTATTCATGTTAAGATTAACGCGATCCCTTGTAAGCTCGAAGGTCTCTTTGCTGAGCTCATCAACAACTGGTCGATTTTCAAAGGGCTTCCTGGTAGACTCCACGCATGGATATTTGGTACGATTGGCCTGCTACAGATGCCCGACGTCCCGAAGAAGGAGGATGCGATAAAGACATATGTTAGCGAAGCCTTGCATTTCAGGCGTGGAATACGTGCGTTGCTCCTTTTAGCCTGATGAATGTGAGGTGCGCTAACGTTTTGTAAAGAGAACATGCGGTGTTTGGATTCAGAATGGGAGATCCCTATACCGGCTGTGAAAGGTGGAACGACAAGGGAATACGCTGTCATTCAGCGCGCGTGGTAAGTCGTACCAGCCTTCCGAAGGTTATGTACTAGATCTTGACTGGGGACACCCTTTCTCCCAGGTGGGACGGTATCACAGCGTTCTACAAAAGCACAGACACATGCCCAATGCGCGTCACCCTCGAGATGCGCATAACCGGTTCATCGAACATCCTCCTAGCTCCACAGCATCACAACACCCTAGGAACATGCTCAATCGAGGTCCTCACAACGTTAAACCCAAGAAAGACCGAATGGGGAGCATTCAAGCAGCTCGTTCTTGATATGTGGGCGAGCTACACCGACGCGGAAGGTAAACCATTGAATATACGTCCGCATTGGGCGAAGGAGTGGCAGGGGTTGAAGGTTAGAGGGAAGGATGTGATTGATTATTTGAGGGAGGATGCGTATGCGGAAGAGATTAAGGAGTTTGTGGGTGTTTTGGAGAGTGTTACTGTCAGGAGAGGTAGTTCGTTGGATGAGACGAGGAAACGGTTCTCGAATCCGTTGCTTGAGAAGCTTATTTTCGGCGTCTGAGGCGGAGCATTAGGTTACGAGAAGACTGGAAGATATGTATGAATAGTAGTATTTTTGTATGAATGAAGCAACGTACGGAGATGGCTATAATCTTTGACAACTAAGCAGAATGGTTATGACCTCTACCTCCGCATCTTATTCTCCTTCTTGCGGTCCACCGTACCTAGGGTTTTCTCGAATTGGTATTAATCCTGGAAGCTGAATCAAAATGTTCACCTATTCCAGTCCCTAGAAGCCTACCCGGAGTCCCTCCGTTGTGAGATCTTCATACGTAGTCGAGATATGGCTACGATGGTTATTAGTAAAATAGACAGACAGATTTCAAGGACGAACCCTAGCTTCAGGCTTCAAAGCTTCAAGCTCACTGGATAGCTTGGTGTACAAGTTGAAAGCACTGATAGCAGCAGACCCAAGAGCAAGACGATTCAAAGTTTGGTCATGATAGCGATGCCAAGCAGGTGCAACCAACTCAGCCACACACAACGTTTCCTCCTTCCACGATCATCCAACGATCATCATCATCAATGTCGGCAAACGTACCAGCCAAGATACCCAGGATACCAGAAGTGAATCTCCTTGTATCCCAGCATACCGGGAGTGAATCCCCCAGTACGGAGTCCAAGCGTCATGCTACAAATGGTTATGAATTGGAAGGCGAGTTGATCAATTCCATCCTTGCAGATCGAAATTGATAGTACCACCACAGCTTCGTCGAAATCACAACAGTTAGTAGGAGAGAGTATGATGGCGTTCAAACAGCGCATGGCAGCTGAAAGAGAGGAGTATGTCACCCATGAGAGCAAGGAGGACAGAGATGTGCGGGAGGAGAGAGAGACGAAGGCTTTCCAAGAGAACCTTGATTTCACCCTGCAGGAACCGACTGTCGGCACCGCGATGTTCGAGTGGATGGTGAATGCAAGTGGCGATGAAGTGAGGATTTTGGTGCCGCGTCGTAGTTGGAAACTACGGTGGGGGTCTATACATCGATCACGCCGCACCTACTACGGCTTTCTTGATGAATGGGACCTTGAACTTGTCAACCGTTTTGATTATGATAATACTGTGCCATCATCAGTGTCCCCTTCGAGGCACATTGTTCAGACAATGGCGCTGAAAGATGTCCTCTTCTTCCTGTATGGATTTCGAGCGCAGAGTCCTTATGTAACGGATCCACGCTTGAAACATTACAAGTCCTGCGAAGCCAATAACATGAATAAATTCCAGTGCCTTGCAAGGCTGGGAATGAAGAAATATGTTGACGAGGATTTGGCTACAGCTGCTGTAGACATATACAACTTTGTTGTTGCGAATGGGACATGGGCCCGTGCTTTCCCGCCTCTTTGGAATTTTGAGCCTGCACTGGTGAAACAAATTCACCTACAATGGCAGTACCAAAAGGCAGGCGAGCGACTTCATCTGATTGGAATACACTCAAAACCTATCTATGAGCAAGGGTGGGTTCTTGGTGTATTTGATGCAAGCACGGTTCTTCAAATTCTTCGCGAGAATGAAAGTGGTATACAGGCAATTGCTCGTAGCCTGCTTTCAAAAGGTATCACGTTCAGCACAGTGAAGTTCCTGAGGAGCAAACCACGCTATGTGGAAAAGGAAGGTCACCAGCAAAAACCAGCAGCACTAGGTTTCCGGCCTAAAGGCCATACTTTTGACACTATCGAGTACGCTGCATACGAGCGGACGAGAAACGATCTTCTGCAGAGTAGGCTTGGGCGTGTCGCGCGAATGCGTGGCGGTATCTTGTGGCGGCTTGCTGAAGGAATTGTGAATGCAAACTCTGTGACTACTGGACCGTTGACGAACTTCTATAAGGTGTTGGGATTTGTGAATGGTTTTTATCTTGCGGATGATGAAGCACTGGACGAGGAAGCTGAAAACATGATATGCGGTGTATACTATGTGCAAACAGGCAAGTAATGTGTTATAACTTGTCACTAGTCTCCTAACTCTAAAAACCACACAACTATCATGCGATGACTCAGGTAACGGCAATCAAATTGAGGAGCGCTCATGGTGGCCAAAAGCTAGTACTTGGGAAAAGAGTGCATACAATGTTGGGTATTGGTCAGTCGATTGCGAAGAGTGGTTCCAGCGGCGGCTCTGTCAAATCCAAGAGGGAAAAGCAACTCTTCTGTCAGCGACAGAGTGGAGAACCCTGCTGAAGGGGAAGGCGGAGAAGATGTCAAAATTCAGACAAGGAATAAATGCAATCGCAGATTCGCTGTTATGCGAGGACTTCTCATACTGGAAGCAGAACTAGTAGCCTGACTCGGACAATGACTAAAATGTTGATATCCCTCCAATCATGTTGTTGTACTTGAGCTTGAGTAATTGAATGCTTGACCATTATACGTTCAAAGTTGTCATTTATTGTTATATTTACCACCAGCCAATTTCCTATCGGCGTCAGGGAACACGAAGAGTTGTGTGAAGCAGTGCAGACTGAGACCCAAGGAGAAATGCTTGACTCGAAGCCTAAGTGTCTGTCTGCTGGCATTAGTATTACCCATCTGACCAGCCAGAGATAGGTATATTTGCATTGACGTGTTATTTTGATTGTGGATGCATCTTATCATACCGACTACCCTCTGCTCATCTGGTCGATGCGCACTGCGCGGCGTGCGTGCGTGAGTGCGGGGCTCGTTGTCGTCCATTGAGTCGTTACTCGTCGTTGAACAGACCGAAGCGGCACTACGCCAAGGCAAGATGTACGAGTCAAAGTTGTGGTCTCCTCTCGAGTTGGAGGGTACCGGGTATGGGTGGGTATGGCAATGGATGAATGCCAGATGAATGTGAGGAATGGCTGGATAACTCGAAAGTTTAGGTAAATTGTGTGAAGAAAGATGAACTCAACCACTTACCCGTCTAAGTAGACATTCTTTCCCTTACGTCCTCGTCACCCAGACTAGAGCGCTTGAACCATCGAGCTCACTTTGTATCTGTCACGTCATCAAAATCGTGATCTTTACGATCTGAAGCCGCCGAGCTTTTGTAGCTTTTGTCCTATGTACATAGAATGAGACTTGCGTAAACAGCGGGAAAAAGGCATTTGACGTGATGAACGGTGGCAGAAGCAGAAGGCAGAAGGCCTTCTGAGATGGTTTCTCGCCTTCTAACTTGTAAGTTATGTACATAGTAACAGGTGTTTGAATCCAACATCAATGTTCTGATGCATCATTGACGAACGAACGAAGCCAGTTAGTGCCGTGAAACTCGGTGAGAGACAATATGCGGCGCGTCTTCCAAGTACCAACGGGCCAGCGAGCAAGTCAAGGTCGAGTTTAGTGATGATTCGGCAGGAGGTTACGCCGAGACGACCTTGAGGAATTGAGACGTGAAAACTGAAAAATCTGCACGGACCAGGTATTACTAGTCACATGGCTTGTTTACTAATCAATAATTAGTCGCCGGTGATCTCGGTACTGCTCAGTGCCTTGCTTGAACACCTTCACCCTGCCTTCACCTTCACCACTGAGGACCTCTGAGGACCCTTCGAACAGCATTCATGGGCGCAGGGCGCGTATTTAAACATGGGGTAAGTTTCTTTGAATTGATGATGGGGAAATTTTAATGTTGAAGCTTTTCAATTGTTCGTTCTTCCATGGGCGGCACCCATCTCGAAACACACGAATTTGTTTACGTTTATGGCTGAAACGTCCTTCCAGCTTTTGTATTACAAGAATTACTTCTGCTTCAATTTCTGTCCTATCTGCTACCTACTACGTCTGAGCCGGGGATACCCGCGCGCGCCGTGCCTCAACGTGAACCTGTTCCCCGACCTGTCCTGCTGATCTCTGATAGCAAATCAGAATGCGCCCATTTCTTCGACAGCGCAACCAATCACAGCCTTCGCAGATCTGCCTCGTCGTTTCATATATCTCTCTCAGGGGGTTTTTCCTCCGCTCCAGGACCCACCACCGAAAAACGCTTGGTATATGCGCACTATCCCTTCCGGAACAGACCAAAAATCCTCAACCTCAAACACAGCTATTATACTATTACACCGCTAATACTATCGCTGTGCTATATCGTTCGGACTACTCGGACAACCCTTGTCTTGTCTTTCTCGAGGTGTCCCCTAACCTTCAGATGCAAGAACGGTCCACAATTGCAACTGTACGAGTTTGAACTTAGATGTGGGTATTGTACGGCTTTTACATCTGATCTGCATGGCATTGACAGTGATTCCATTGGGTCTGGCAAGTTAAGATGATCTTCTGCCAGTGCCACCTCGACCGTCAAGTGATGAATGGATTTTGACCGAGACCGAACAAACCGAGGTAGATCAGCCACAAAACCTGTTCGGTTCATCCCAGCGGCGGTCTTTGGTGTAGCTCGGTCAATTGGGTGGAATGTATAAAAGTAAGCCTGTCATTCTACATTTCTCCCATCACGTCTTCCTTTCCTTTCCATTCCAATACCATCTCTCTCCTTCGGGCCCAGACTTTGGATTCCATTACAGTATGAGGTCCTTCATTGGTTTTGCACTTGCGACCCTCCCTCTTTCGCTCGCTACGGTTTGGCAAGTTGATGTTGGGCCAAACGGACAATTAACGTATTACCCGGAATATGTCCTTGCTGAGATTGGAGATCAGGTTCAGTTTAACTTGTATGTTCCCACTCGCTATTACTGAATGTGTACTGATATAACATTCCCTTGCCGCTCAGTCAACCCAAGAATCATACTGTAACCCAGTGAGTATCCAGCGCTTACTTACTTTAATTTGGTATTGACTATTTTTCAGGTCGAGTTTTGACCAGGTTCGTACATATTCACCTTGAAGCTCATGTCTTCACCTCATAATACCGCTCTCCAGCCATGTGTTCCTCTCGCCAATGGTTTCAACTCTGGATTGTAAGCCCCAAATCGTCTTATTCTAACAATTTTCTACTTTCTTATTCCAATCTTTCTTCTAGCGAACCGACCACTGCCAACGCCACAAACGAGCCTACCTTCGTCGTCACAGTCAACGATACCAATCCTTCATGGGTATACTGTGCCCAGACTGGACATTGTGGAGCAGGTACATCTCAACGCTTTTGAGCGCTGCTTTTTACATCATACTAAACTTCGGTCTATCAGGCATGGTGTTCGCCATCAACCCCCCTGATGCCTCCTCGAACCATTCCTTCGCTGCTTTCAAAGCATTGGCTATCGCGACAAACGGAACTGCTGCCGCATCAGTTCCTTATAGTACTCCCCCTCCTCAATCGTGGGCTACAGCCACCGCCACGATAGCAAATGCCGCTTCGACTTTCCTAACAACTTATACTAGCTACCAAGGCAGTCCTCGTAAGGACCTTTTCGCATATATAGCCTAAAGGAGAGATAGCTGATTGATTTTTGATTGTTCTACAGAGCCTACGTACGCTCCTTCAGGTCCGGTAACGCATAATATCACTGTTGGGTTTGATGGACAGTTGGCGTTTGGTCCTCAACCTAATATTACGGCTGCGATTGGTGATATCGTTTCGTTTACGTTCCTCGCGAAGAATCATAGCGTGCAACAATCTAGTTTCTCGTGCGTTTGACAATTCGTAGTTTTAAAAAGCTCATCTTATCGTTTATCGATTAATAGGAACCCTTGCGTTCAGCTCGAGACCGGTTTCAATCTTGGTTTGTGAGTCGCGCAGTTTCTTTCTCGAGTTTCTTTCCCACTGACTCCAACGTTTGATTCCCCGTTTCCAGCCATCCAGTAGCTGCAAACACCACCGGACCTACTCTGTCAATCACAGTTAACGATGTACGTCTCAACCCTTCTTTCTTCCTCCCTTAAATCTCACCCACCCACCCTTCCTCAAACCAGACCGCACCAATATGGGGTTTCTGCGGTCAAACAGGCCACTGTGGCGCAGGAATGGTATTCTCCATCAACGCAGTCGAAAGTGGTCCGAATAACTTTGAAGCGTTCCA
The DNA here is from genome assembly GCA_028554645.1 of Omphalotus guepiniiformis. NCBI lineage: Eukaryota > Fungi > Basidiomycota > Agaricomycetes > Agaricales > Omphalotaceae > Omphalotus > Omphalotus guepiniiformis. The sequence continues at coordinate 727,623 of JAQOOI010000058.1, forward strand.
ATCACTCGCCGAACGTATTAATGGTACTACTACAACGGCGACGAATGGGACCTCTAGCGGTGGTACTAGTGGAAGTGGTACGGCTTCGGGGAGTAGCCCATCTGGCTCGGGATCGAATGGTGCTGCTGCTGCTATTTCTGGTGGGAGGTCGTCTGGTGTTGTTGCTGTTGCTTTGGGTCTTGTTGTTGGGGTTGGTGCTGCGTATGTTTGAGAAGGGATTGATTTTGATGCACCACCGTACGAACGCACTGTTATTAGTTATGATATCTTTATTGGACATTGAACATTATTAAACGAAGTTTCGTTGTTACTGTGAGTTTAAGTTACAGTCGTTGTCCACCTTCAGATTCGGGTGACGAACTCTTCATTGCTCAATTTATCAACCATCATCGAACATCGCTTGGTGACTGAATCTATGGCGATCCTGAGAACAAAGGCTTCAAGTTATTATATATGATCTTGAACTTCAATTGAGACTAAGGTTACATGTTGATATCCAACCTCGACGAACCAGATTGTGGTGTTAAGTTGTGAATGTTACAGGGTTCAGGTATCGTGAGATGCCATTCATTGCTGGTTTGGAGCGCGCAAGATGTATCGGAGTAAGTGGAGGGGATAAAAGAAACCGTTGATTAACTCTCGTCGGTAGGCCCCGAATATCCTTCCTGCAACAAGTCGGTCAGAGTTCCGTGACGCTGATGAGGTAGTGGCTGCTGAAAACAACAATAATGTATAGTTATGAGACTACAATGCTCAACCAATTAATTTGCTCACGAAGTTCGATGGAGGATTCCAGCCGCTCGACCTGATCCTCATCCGAGTCTTCGCTATATTCACCGACGAAATCAAACCTCTAATATCCGAAACTCTCGCACTGACACAATTTCTCACCTGCTAGTACGAGTCCGCCAAAACCTCAAAACCTCAGCCAAGAACGCAGCAACAGGTCTTATTGCCAGGCTATCCTCATCCTTTAGCCCAGACTCCCACTCCTTCCGTAAAATACTCCACAAATTCATCAGCGGGCCCGCAAGAAGAAGCATCGCAGCAATCTGTCCTAGCGTCCACCGTGAGTTCCCGGACTGGACGATGCTCTTGTTCGCTACAATCATCAATTCGACGTTGATGATAGTGGTAAACAGGGAGGTTGAGCAGATAGTGGAGAGTACCACGACTGAGATGTTGAGTGTGTATCGGCGATAGTAGAGAGGCAGAAAAGGGATTGATAGAGTCCTCCGGCTGTGAAGCGCTATCATGAACGCGATAAAGAGGGCACATACGCCACCTAGGAAGGGATACATTTAATATTCCTGTGTAGTAGCGACAGTCGAGAGCGAAGACTCACAAATGGAAAGGATCCATACAACCGGGCCTGTAGGATGCCACTTGAAGATGAAAAGCACGAATATTATTTCATCGTTACATCCGGTTTTCTTAAGGTTAATTACGTTGATTGTGAAGGCCACAGACCACAACGCATAGAAGCTACGTACACCCTGTCACTGCCAGAAGGTAACAAGAAAAAGAATTGGCACACGCACAATCCGATAAGCCCAATAACCTTAAGGCGACTCAAGTCCAATTTCTTCGCCCACATCAAAACTACATGATAAGAAGCCATCATCCGCATAGGAAACGTGAGCCACATCACGACTAGTGCATGGTATAAAGAAAGATCGTTATTAATGTGATCTGCCAGAGCAGCAATTTGCAGTCCCAAAGCCATGACGATGACCGACCACCAGGAGTCGAAGCCTTCAACTGGAGAAATAGTAAGTGTAGCTATGCCGATGAAGACCTGGAGGTATGTCGCTATACGAATCCCGATGCCGTCGACGTCTGGGTTGGCGGGTATCTGGCCTAAGCAATCATTACTGGCCATTGCTGACAGGTTCTCCAGAGAGGAAAGGATATCGATATCAGCAAAACATGGGAGACTTAAGGCTTCTCGTACTGCTCGGTATCTCCCATTGTTCTTCTGATGAAAGAGATGCATGTAAACAGGCATTGGTTTCTCAGTTCAGTGCACCACTCAAAGCGATGAAGTGATGATCGATGATGGTTAATGAATTGAGCAATTCATCAAGGCTGTTGAGTTGAGTCAATAATAAGGGTCAACAGATCTGCGTTGTTCATTCATTCGACAGGAATAAAACTAAAAATACCAGGTACAGCTGCCCTCCAAGATACGATACAGCAAGGTCTATTCTGAATTGTTCGAACGTCAACTTTGATGATTTCTTCTTGATAAGGGACATACATACATTTAGGGTCCTGGTTTTCCGTACCGTACCGTGTTACATTCACACAAATCACCGTCCATGCTACGTTCAAAAGACGACGTGAGTCTCTGTGCAGCGAAGATGGAACTTCAACAAGATGACCGACAGAGGACCGATCTTCTTGCTACCTTAGTTAGTAGGGTTTTACGGTCCATGCACGCGACTGTGGAGTAGGTCACAGACATCATGCTGTCACGACTAAACGTTAACATCCGCAACCGTAACCAGGTGAACCCTTTGTAGTACACTGTCAGCAAATCCGCAGGTTCAGGGCCCAAGTATAATTCAATCTTCGTCCTTCGTATACCTGCCACGCAGCAGCACACAGCATGTATCCACTCCACAGGAATAAACAAGTACGTTGTATTTGTGATGGATTTGAATACCAGAAGCAATGCCAAGATATGGAAAGAGTGCAGATGAAGAGAAGAGGGGAGTAGTTGGTGATGAAGGTCAAGCCTTACGCTGATGGGAACACGATTGAACGGGGGCAAAGAATGAAATTCAGGAACTTGGAATCAAGCACCCGATGAATATCAGCAGGAGACCAGAGCTTTAGCGCCTAGATGATGCAAGGATAGGCTGCCCCGTTCAAAAGGATTATGATTTGGACTTGTCAATCGCCTCGTTTGTCTGCGTAGTTCTCGTCCTCGCTCTGAATACACCGGTTTCCTCGCGATATAGAAATGAGTGCTGGACGTAACTTTCAACCTCGCCCTCGCCCTCGCCCTCGCCCACAATGAGTCGGATCCGAATCTCTCCTCCCTCAAACGAGCCTCAAATTTGTCGCTTTAGAAGCCCATTTTGTGGGCAGTGTAGTTGAAGATATACGAATGCTTTTGCTTTCTTGACTTTCTGAGCCCATGCACTCGCGCCACTTCAGTAGTGCAGATAGAACTGTTGACAACCCCGCCGGGCCCACGACGCACGGCCTCCCGGAATACTTGAATCCTTGGTTGAGCCTTGTACCGACCAGAGAGATTGAATTTGGCTACCCGTACGATCTTGCCTGCCAGTTTGCCAAAAATGAAAAAAGAAACAACGTGAGAACTAATTGGGCAGCTGAAAAGCGGAAGCGAACGAGAGAAAAACATGAATACGCAGAAAGATGATACTCCTTCGTCTCTTCAGCTTCTCCGAACTCACTTGTGTCCCTAACGTTGAACTCCCATCAACCATCCATATTCCTCGGTGAAGGTGAAGGTAAGTAGAGGTGAGGTAAAGAGAGTGCTGTATTACGTAAATGCAAAGCAGAAGTGTTTTTTCGTCGTTTACACCAGCACGCGCGACGTGACTCATCCACACTCTGCATTCTACCCCGACGCCCGCTTCGCCCCCATTATCTCTTTCACTCACGCACGCTGCGCAGTGCGCATCGACCAGATTAGCAGAGAGTAGTGCGTCTGCATTGGATTCCGTCTATTTCCTGCTTTTCACACTTCGTCGTGTTCCGTGGCGCCGACAGGGAATTGGCTGGTGGTGAATATAACAATAATATTACAGCTATGAAACATACAATGGTCAAGGATTCAATTGTTCAAGTTCAAGTTCAACATCAGAAGATCCTCGCTTGGGCCCCTTCGACCCGCGTAGAAGCCCGGCTTCCGCCCTTTGACTATCGCTGGATATTCTTTCCAGTCGCTCCTGCCTCTCGTCCCCATCTTCGCTGCATTCAGTACAGAAAGAAATCAACCCTCTAACATCAACTCTCGCAGACGCAATATCTCACCTGCTAGCACGACCACGACTTGAATCCAATCTCGTCCCGCGACGCCCCAAAACCTTCGCCACAAACGCCGCAGCAGGTCTCACCTTCAAACTATCCTCATCCCCCAACCCAAAAGCCCACTCCCTCCTCACAATCCTCCACAAATTCATCAGTGGTCCCGCAACAAGAAGCATCGCAGCAATTTGCCCCAACGTCCACTGTGAATTCCCCCCCTGGACGATACTCCCATTCGCTATCACCATCAACTCAACATTGATGATCGCGAGAATCAGGGATGCTAAATTGAGAGTGGATAGTACCGCGACTGATGTATTGAGTGATATTTCATGTTTCCATTTAGGAGTAGGAGTTGATTCGAACCATTGGCGTATGGAGGGATTGAATTTGGCTCCGAGGAGGATGAGGCTTAGGGAGATTAATGCTATTGTCATGCTTAGGATGGCGAATGTCCATATGCCAACTAGGAAGGGGATACGTTGGTTCGTGAGTTCGTGTGTGTTCTAGTAACGGAGGAATACTCAGAAGACACTCACTTATGTAGAGAGCGAGATATCTAAACCAGCCTGTGGGACGTAAATAGGCGAAGAATACGAATTTTATTTCATCGTTGCATTGTTTGTTGTTCACGTTTACACCGAACGTCGGCGCCGTTGCCCATACCCACATACAGAACCTACGTGCCATCCATCCATGTCAGAAACACAAGAGACACTCGGAGACACTCGGGAGAGCCAGAGAAAGAAAGAAAGCCACCACCCACTCACCCCGTAAAAAGCGAAATATGAGCCCCAGCCCCAACCAAAACCTCCAGCAATATCTTCCTCTTCCCCCAACTCAAAAACCCATAATAAAAAGTCATCATAAACACCGGAAACGTCAACCACGTCACCACGAGCGCATGATACAAAGAAAGATCCCTATGATCAACGACTGCAGCAATTTGTAGTCCCAAGGAAGTGATGATGACGGCCCACCAGGAGTCGATACCTTCAGAAGGAGAAATAGCGAGTGTGGTTATACCGATGAAGAGTTGGAGGTATGTTGCTAGACGGATTCCGATACCGTCTACGTCTGGGTTGGAGGGTATCTGGTCTATGCAGAGTGAGGTGTTAGACATTCGGTGACTCGGACAGCACCGACTCGGAGGCCAGATTGCGGGAGTCTGAATACAGGAGAGTGAGCAAGAAGAGAGGGCATAGATGTGAGCTTCTGGCTCTCAGGATTCACTGCATTGCTGCTAAGCGATGGATGGTTAATTCAATTGAGGCCTGAGAAGGTTAGAAGATTCCCTTGCAACGCTTCAAGAATCAAGCTTCAGCGCCAGCGCTCGCCATTCATCATGGAGGTAATAAGTGACCAAACCGGCGGCCAATCGCATCAAATCAGTTCTCCATGGGCCATTGACATGGCCAGGACAAGCGCAGGTCGGGTTTTGCATTGCATAGCTCGACATTGAAAGCGAAAACACCTATTCATTACAACCACCCCTAGTACTACTTGTAAAACAAGGTGACTCGGATGGTTGTAAGTAGAAAAAATCATGCATGGATGAAGCGCCGGACCGTTTGGTTTCATGTCCACGTGATCTGATCTGCCGCCGCCGGCGCTTTAGCACAGGCTGAGAAAGTGGCGGTGCACGAGAGTCGGATCCCAATCCTCATCCCAATCATCCCAAACAACTCGAGCGTGTCAACATCTCAGTCCTGGGTGACGCGGGCGTAGGGAACGAATGTCTAATCAGACGGGCTAGTCGGTGAACTCATTTCTCTTCGAGAGGAGGAATCACCAGAAACTACCCTAACTCTGAACTCCGACTTATTCATCTTGGCACCGCAGTACTCACACCGAAAAGAGATGAGATTAATCAACACAAAAACTTTTTAGAAAATTAAAGCGCCCCCGGCGGGATTACTATATATGGGAATCCCGCCGGGGGCGCTTTAATTTTCTAAAAAGTTTTTTCTTTTATTAATCTCATTTCTTTCCCGTGTGACTGTTTCGGCTTCTTCAATGACGAGTACGACCCTTTGGACGACGACGAAGGGTATCGAAAACATTATCTTATATCGGATACCGTGGAATGCTTACTCACCATAGACAACCCGCGTCCCTTCTGGCTTCGGCGGGTCCAGCACAACAACAACCCCGACGACTCGGAGGCGTTGAACCGCATCGTACGACAAGCGGACGCGCTGGTGTTCGCCTACGATGGGACTAACCCGAAGAGTATCGACTTTTTGCTGTCTTTGAAGGAGAACCTGAGCCTGCAGTCCCCCCATGTCAATGTCCTCTACGACACATGTACATGGTCCCCGCCGGTGGCGGTGGTGGCAACCAAAGCGGATCGTGCGGCGGAGCTACCAGGGAGGGAATCGTGGGAGGAAGGGTTAGTGTTGGGAAGAGAACTCGCGAAGGACTTTGGCAATGGGGCGCGTTTTGTTGTGACGTCGGCTGCGTCTGGGGAAGGAGTGGATGAGGTTGTGGAGGATTTGGTGACGAAGGTGCTGAAGAGTCGTAGGGTGTTGGAGCGTGAGGGTGAGGGTGAGGGTCAAAGTAAGGTGGTGGCTGATAGTGAGAGGCAAGGGGACAATGGGTCGAACGTGAGCTTGAAGAACCGGGGCAAAATGTGCTGTTTTGCTATGTAAGTACATAGCTGGTGGAAAACACCAATTGGTGTTCCTTTCCTCCGACGAAGGAAGGGTTACTACAATGTTAAAGTTCTTGTCTCGAGGGAAGTGTACAAGCAGGGTACGCCACTCAGTCCGTTGTTCATCTAGGGAATTTTTGTTCTAACTTACACCCACTCTGCCCTGATTAAACTGTCTGTCTAGGTCGTCGTCGCAGCGGTCTTTCTTGTCACTATGGCAGGTACATGCTCTTGACCTCAGACCCGTGGTCCGTGTGTATTCCTCACACATCTTTCTCATCGTCCTGTGGGTCTGGAATATGGCTTCGAATCCGATTCCTGACTGAAGTTCATGCTGAAATGGGAAAAGACTCGCTATCCGCTATAGAATACGCGTCGTACTCAAGCCATTGCGTTCTAACTAACAGAGCGGTTGAATCTGGCATCGTGTCCCTCGAAAGAGTCAGAGTCACGAAGACTGTAAACAGGTCCTGGTGCGCCTCTCGCGAATTATATTACTTTTCAACAATTATAATGAGAATTAGTACATGACCAGTCAAGTGACTGACCTTTGAATGTACATTCATTCATCCCACTGAGCCGGACTACACGTCACGCCAGGTGGGACCAGCCGCACCCCAGAAGACCGAACGACCGAACGACCGAACGACCGAACTCCCCGACATATGCATCAGCTGAGATCAAAGCAGACGATCTCTGTCATCTGATCATCCAACATCCTCAGCGCACTCAGCGGCTTAACATTAAACATTACTCACGTATCTCTACAGGTCCCATGGGTACCGGATATCCGTGATTACCTACACCGCCGCTGTACATAGGTAGGCTACAACCCAGAGCCATGCGCACGGTGCTTGGAGTGAGGAAGAGACTGAGGTTAATAGTAACGATAAGTAAGACGGGCCGCAAAACGAACCCAGCGAATCACACCCGGTGCCCAGGCCCCTTGCTTAGTATGGCTTGGACCCGTGAGTTTCGGCACTCCCACAGACCCACCCCGGCCCGTTCTAATTTCTAATTTCTAATTTCTAAGATACGTAAAGTAACGTAACTTTTAACAGCTTTTTAACCTGTTCAGTGTTTTAACTTCCGAACCCTCCGAGCCTCCGGGCTCCTCCGGGGTCGTAAGTTCTTCTTTGGCCCAAAATTTTGAATTAGTAATATTTCACTCTATGTACGAATGTACGGTTTGGCCTAGTCTCCCCTAGGCAGACAACACAATGTGACGATCAAATATGATGCAGGTTTGGCCCCTGGGGCGATGTCCTTGTCCCTGTTCTACAGTACATAACATTCCGTTCATGATCACCCGCACAGTACAGAAAACGTACACGAACACGATACATACGCTGGTGACTGGATAATCTATCTATCGGCTATGCCGCGGTCACTGGTAATATGTACATAGGTCACTTCATACATACATCGCAGGCAGATGATGATGATGATGGATCGATGCAACATCATGACTCCAAAGATTCTCATCAATTGTATCCACCCACCCCATTGAGGTTCGTTCACATAAATAGATATGTATGGTAGATATGTATCTAGGCAGTCACTTACAGAACAGAACTGAGAATTTACAGAACGATTCGAAATCGAAAATAGACCCAGAACTGCCGCCGGGTCTGAAACCTATTTTCGAATATCGTTTATTTTCAGTGTATGTGCCGAAAGAACTCGAAGTTCATCTATGGGACTTTGCGAGTGACGAGTCCGAGTTGAAACTATAATTATATCATTATGTGGATGCAGATGTAAGTATATCCAGAAATGTATGATACGAAGTGACCTTTTTATAACCTTGACCTGTGTTATACTTAGTAGCCGTTGGAGACTTTGCCGCTTTCAAGTTAAAAACAAAACACGCAAACAGAGGTCCACTACTGTAAGTAGTACTGGTACCGTGGCGCCACGTAACATCCACACGAACCCCCGAGGACGCGTTCATTACAGTAGTCATTGTCAAGAGTTAAGTTTAGAAAAGAAACGAAGTTTGGAGTTGTTCATGTCCGACTCGGGCTCGCCCCCGAGGTCGAAAGACCGATTGTTATTCAGCGTTCAATATCAATTCTGAACGTTTGAACATAACATACAGTATTACAGTATATCTATTGCAACCGCAGCATGCATGAGCACGGGACGAAACGGTGACAGCGACAGCGACAGCGGCTACATACATCAGATTCAATGCTTTGATTGAGTCATGTGCTTGGGGGGGTTCTGGGGCTGGCGCTGAACGAGTTTGGAGAAAGAGGTACTGATGCACTTATCATTGACAATACATACTTACATGCGTATGAAATCCCCAGCGTTGCCCGCGTCCCCAACTTACAGTACCAGGGTATGTACTGGTATGTATCGTGATTATCCTCCTGGGGAAGCCCTGGGGGCACATGTCCGGGTCGTATTCCCATATAATTTCGGGATGTTGCCAGTTGGTATCATGCGAGCAGCGTATCATGCGTATCATGCGTGCGATGAGAATTCGGACGGCAAAGCTGTATGAATACATAAGTAAATGGAAGGGTAATTAGTTCGCTTGTTCATTGGCGATTCGGTTTGAGCGTCAAATATAAACTTGAATCGTTGAAAGAACGCACGCACGGATAGAACTCAATGGTTCATTAACTTCCTGGAACCCCAGGGAACCCCGCAAGTCACCACACCCTGTGGAGCGTCCGTCGGACTCGTATGGGTGATGATTCTGATTCTGAGAAAGAAACGAACGAACGGTGGTTATAGCTTCGGGTTAGATAACATGCATACATACATAGACGAAAACGAAACGAAACAAAACAAAAAAGTCTTGGGTCTTGGGTCTTGGGTGATGATTTGTGACAATTCTAACGAAGGGATCTATGCCAACCCGGTGCTGCGTGTTGCGTGTGTATTGGGTCCGGACCGTATCATAGAGATTGTAATTTGTTATATCACTACAATGCGTTCCCAGCTGGAGAGCACCCGTCAATAACCCAGGGAAACAAAAACCAGCGAGAAATCTACGGCGTCAAAGCAGTGAATATCAGACAATAAAAGGGGCGCGGGGACGAGAGGGGAGAAAGTGAGGCTCCTAGGGCTTAGGGCACCGGTGTGTGTGCAAAACGGACCATGATGTGATTCGGAGTTTATCGGAAAGTAATTTACTCCGCCTTGTCGGAGAGTGAATTTACGGATATTCAATAAAAACTATCCCCACCCCCCCCAAGAGATTTAGGATTCCGGCCGACGAAAAAAAAAAAAAAGTCGAAAGGGGGTAAAAGAAAAAGAGTCTGGTGATTATCGAATCAGCCATGTTTTTCATCAAAACTCAGCTCTGGCCCGGGGCTGTTACAGGTTCTTTGCCACCCCATCTAGATAAACCACGGTACTACCCTTTTCCTCCTCCTCCTCCTCCTCCCTTCCCTTTCGTCTCCACCCCTCCGTTTCTTGTGAGTGGCAGCTTTGTCACTCTTACACTTCGACTCTATTCCTCTATTCTATTTATTCCTTTCTATACCAAATGCCCCGTGCGAAATCTCTTGTGCGTTAATTCCCCCCTTCTTTTCTTGTTAGACCAAGCTTTGACCGGGGGGGTTGACTTTGTGTAGAAGAATGGCGAACCTAGCGAAGCCAACAATTCTGCTACTTGCTCTATATGCAACATCGTTATCTCTAACAAGACAGACATGCCCAGACACATGAAGATTCATTCGTCAGACAGGGACAAATTGTGCGTCGCGACATTTTTTCATGCTGGCATTCCCCATTAACTCACTTTTCTTTCTTCCTCTTTTCCTCTTCACAGGATGCATCGTTGTCCATATCCAGATTGCAATTTCGAAAACCTTCAAAAATCCAACGTCGAGACGCACATACGAACCCAGTGAGTCACCCGCCTGGAAGGGGTCGGGCGGGGGGAGCAAATAACCCATGACACTTACTGCCATTTATTTCCTTCCCAACGCTTTAATTCCCTACAGCACGAAAAGCAAAACAAACTGTTGCCCAGATTGCGATTTCTCAACCGTCGACCCAGGTTCACTCACTCGACATCGGAAACGAATTCATGGTTATATTCCTAAAATGCGTCGGTCACGTCATCCCAAACCTGCTGCCGAGTCGGAATCACCAACAACAACGACACCACCAACGACAGCTTCGTCTACAGCACCACCATCACCTCTAGCACCACTGTTATCACCTCTTCGTTATTCACCTTACCCTCGAAGTCTGAGACAGACGCCACCTAGTCGAGGAGCTTCCGAATCCGTCGAATCTGAAGGGTCATCTAGAGACTTACGTTCTCCGCAGCCTACGCGCGGTTCCTAACATTCAATCCCCCCCTCTACATAATTTTTCCCGCTCTCGCCTCGCTTCCCGGGTTGCTGTAAATCATTGTCAAATATCTCGCAGCACTTTCACTTCCGGTGGCTACAAGCTTACGTGCCCCCTCTTTTATGAACGACTGCGGGGGAGGTTAAGAGGTGTTTTTTTGCTTCGCTCGCTCGTTGAGGTTCACGTGTGGCGATGACGCGTTTGCGTTCTTGGAGGGTGCTGCGAGGTTCGCGTGGGGGTGGGGGTGTCCCGTGGTTAAGGGAAATCTCCGCGTCTAAACCGGTGGACCATGCGCTTCTAGTGTTTTTATTCTGTGCTGGGTTACACACACACATTTAATATTCTTGATATCGCACCCGCTCAAAAACGTGCGGAGATACAAATTTCTTGGTTCGTTTTTCGTTTCCCCTTTCTTTTTCGCAGGGCAAGCAGTTTTGCCAGGTCAAAGCTATTTTTTTCTGTCGTTTTGTTTTTTCCTTTCCTTTCTTTCTTTTTCTTACACTGTTTCTTTCTTGTATTACTATTAATCGAATTGTACAAAGAATGGCAGAAACGGGTAAACTAAAAGCTTTCACAGTGATATCCTTAGGGAGCAAAAAAAATTGAATAAATCGTAATCCGAATCGTATACTCCGCGGGGTTTTTGGGCTATGATTTCACGCGAGACCTCGCTTGGACCCGGACGGACGCCGCGTGGGTCTAGAGCCCTTTGCGGCGGCAGTTTCCAGCAAAAAACCTCTATGTACGTCAAATGATATTAAAATGATGTCACGTCTTTACAGCTGTTCCAGACTTCTGATGTTCTGAACAGATTCTGATCAAGGCAAAAGCTTTTTTTCTTGATTTTTTTGATATACTTTTTTTTAGGTATGTTTTTTCTTTTCTTTCATGCGAGACCTTGCTTTGTCACCCTTTGTGTTTCCGTTTGGTTTCTATAAAGCAGAAGCGCTAAGCCGCCGACGAGGGGCTGTGACGTGGATACGGATCTCGAACCGTGCGTGTACATATGCACTACAGTAACGCCTTCCTTCTCACTCGGGGTTTTCTTGGGTGTTTCAATGAATAAATTCGGTTCGGCCCGCTTTGACCCTCTCATTGCCATTTCATCCATCTCATGACCCCCTAGGTCCCTACGTTTCGCTCTCGTATTGGCAATGTGGCCCTGTGGTACCCTGTGGAACCCTGTGGAACACCCTCCCCAAAGGATTGGTTTATGCAATATGCCAACGTGCAACGTGAAACGATGTTTATGGGGAGAAACGAGAACTTGGAAGTAATTGAGTGGGGTATGTCTTGTGACCGCTTTTCTGACTTTGCAATGTATACGTCGTGCGCGTGAGGGCCTGACCGGGACCATTCATTCATTCAACACATACCTATAGAGAACTCACGGAATTACCCCACTCTATGTTCGCCAGCGCCTCCCCCCTTTTTCTTCTAGCTAGGTTTAGTCTTTTTCATTTAGATCGGATTTGGATTTGGTGTGGGGTAAATTGAAGTAAGTGTGGTGCGATGATCGTAAGTCGTAAGTACAGTGGTCAACGGGGTCGTGTGGTCTAATCAATAGAGATCCTCCGTGAATCCGGGATTTAGGATCGCTGGTAATAACACCTACGTAGGTGGAAGGCTTCAGCGTACCTTTGGGTAGAGCCGCAATTCCTATCGAAAAGGACTATGCAAAGCAATTGCATTTGCTTTTGGCATCACATGTATGTACGCATGGGGGTCCCTGTGTACTTCCTCAGTATACTCACGGTGAGTATGAGTATGTATGTATGTACCATGAGCACATAAGGTACATATATGATATATCATATGGTCCAGCCACGATTGAAATTCTAGCAGTCTGCGTATGGTGCCCATGGGGGCGGTCGGGTGGGGTCGGGTGGTCTGGTCTGTCTGGTCTGTCTAGCCCACTGTATGTATCATGATATCTATTATCGATGCTTAGAAGTACCCAAAGGTGGAAAAGACCGGGTCAGGGGGTGTTCTCGATTCTCGATTTCTTTCTTGGATGGTACCGCCCCTGGCCATGGTGAGTTTTGAAATGAAAGGTATGTAGGAATAAAGTAATCTGTTTCAACGTATGAGATATGTACCTTCATTCCGATTCATTCATCCAGGGCCTACTGAGCATGCACCCTGCTTTATGATACTTCGAGATTTCATTTAAATCCTTGCGAAATCCTTGCGAACATTCGGTTCTTTGTGGGTATAGAACATTACTTTACAATGTACATATGGTCTAGATGGATAGATGGATAGATGGATCATGGATGGATGGATGGATTATGGATTGGGACCCTGCGTACTTGCGTACTTCCCACTTGGCAGGGCGGTCCAAAGATTGCGTCAGCGTTGAATATTCGTGTTAACGAGCTTCTGACTGCTTCTGACCTCAGCTTCATCACGATTACGCGGAGGATTTCAGACCGTGAATCATTATCATAAATACAGGAACCCGAGTCGAACAACATTACCCTATGTATCCCGCGGTAAGTACATGATGATCTTCGTGTCCTCCAGGTATCAGCTGCGCACCGTGACGAAAGTACATACATACATACATACATCCCCTCGACGAACCTGCAGCAAACTCGATGTTCTCTCGGAACATTTCCAAATTTGAATTTCATTAATCTCAACATGTCCATTAAATTTCACCGAGGGAGCGGAGTTGCGAGTTGAAACCGAATCCCTAGAACCGAGAACTGTACACTGTATAGTGTACATATAATTCGAAGAGTCGTCATCGTAATTAGGCATGTATGTGGCTAGCGAATGAGCGAGCTGTATATGATATAGTAACTTATGAATTCTGATATGCCACAGAATGAGCATTGACGCGGACGACTCGGAGTGTGAGGTTAACTGCGTGCGCAGCAGTATGCGTCGACGGTCAACGGCAGTGGCTGATGGAGGGGTACTAAGTATGGAGTGGTAGGTATGTAAGTATTGAAGGATCTATGTATAGAGAGAGACGATGAGTGTATGTACAGTATACATAGTGTTTTATGCTCTAAAAATGACGGATCCAGGTAACTGTGAGGAATACGATGATGGAACTCGGAGTAAGTAATCATCTAGTAAAGCCTGAGCAAGTCTCAGGCAGTACTTAGGTGTATTTACAGACGGCGATAATAGCGGGGTTTTATTTATAAGTACGAATAATTCAATGAATCCCGGCCTTACTTAACTTACTTACTTGTTGCCTATCAGCGAGAGGACAAACAGACTCCTCAATTCAACGGAGGATGAATGTACTAGTAAATGATGCCTCGACTTATATTTGAAATACATAGCAACATACATAGTAAGAGCTCTATGAATCGAAAACCCGCCGCCGGTAAGTACATAGTACTCGCCGGTACGATTTGGACTCGGACTCGACACATCCGAATGAATTCTAAATCATGATCAGTCAAACTTGTAAGCTTCGAAGTCTCGGAGAAAATCTACGTATTATAAGTCATCAGTAAAGTACTAGTAGGGCTTCCGCCGCTGCGCAACTTCGCAACTTCATTTAGATGGTATGATCGTGGCATGGCGTAGCCTTCTAATAGCCCGCAGGTCGAAGAAAGATCAGGGTAGTAATGCTACTTACGGATATGTAATAATCACAGTGCCCTGTATGTACGTATCTTCAGCTGCAAGCGCTGCGGAATCTACATAACAGCACAGTACGGTTCATGCATGTATGATCAACTAATATCATAGCTTATTCGCTCGCTGCTCAGGGACTCCGAGTCCGAGTCCTGAGCGCTGCGCATCGAGCTCCGTATCTGTCACTGTCAATCCCAAAAAAGATGAATTAGATAACCTACGCAGATAAGTACATACATAGTATCGTACAAGATAAGACTCATCATGAAATGTGCATTCAATCATTACTGACTCTAGCAGCCGAATCACTTCCCTACTTATTACATATACATAGGCTTCACCGGCACCCTTGCTGCAGTGCGCACTCGTACTGCAAAAAGTGGTTGGGTTCAACGTGTAAGAATACGTACAGTATAGAAATCTTGAACAAGTACATACAGTAATACCGACGATTCTCATTAATGACCGTAGAAATCAGAAGCAGATTGAGATAACGCTTGACCGTCACGGTCCTCAGAGGGCAGGCTAATCAGCGTCCGCCGTCACTAAGGCAAATTGTCGTCGTCGGCAAGTCGCCGAAGGTCATGCCATGCTTCGGCGGTGCGGCAACAGGCCGGCAAATCTTTCGAAATTTCGGGGTTGAGAGGGTTGCGGAATTCCTCCCAGTCTAGATCTGCGAGAAACGCTCTGCACTCCAAGATTATTCGGGCTGTTGATTTACAGCGCACGTAAAATATAATCTGCATCTTAATGAACGGACGCTACAAATTGTTTCTACATGGAACAGCTCCTGACAGACAGATCCAAAGTACGGTTGAATGTTCGATGTAGATACATTAGTATCAATATATACATTTTATGATGAGTATATGTTAACTTTAACATATGTTCGTAGGACATGAAGATATTAAATCAACATTGTTGTAAACAACTATCGAAGAAACACACAACGCTTTATCTCTACACCCGAAGCAATAAATCATGGATTTTGTATTGAACATATGAAGATAAGTTGATAGTCCGAGGAAACATACACGGAACAAAGAGTTATAATCTACACTTTAGGCGAAGAAGGTTTAACCTTCTTCTCCTTCTCCTCCCACTCTTCCTCACTAGCAATCTCATCCTCCAAATCCTCCTTCTCCAACTTCATCTGCGCCTTCCAAGCACTCTCCTCAATATATTCCTCATCACGAAGATTCTCAGCCAATTCAATACCTTCAATCTCCGAATCTATACAATCACACAAATGAAGACAAGCGCAAAAAAAAGGAAGGCATAACACCCACCTTTATCAACCTTCATAACAACCACCCAAAGCACTTTATCCGAAGCCCAATGTTCCAACAAATCAGCACTAGCAACGCGTCTCTCCATCAACGTCTGACTAGGTCCAAGAAGACCCTTAATCCCAGTAACCTTCCCAAACTTCTCGTCGAGATCACGTTGAAATGCAGCTCGACGTTGAGCACGACCTTCTTTCCAAACCTCCTTCCTCATCCTATGCGCATCCCAAGCCGACAACGCTTGCGACGCAACATTCTTCACACTCGAACTCGAATTCGTCTTTTTCGTCGCAGAAGTACCATTCGTGCTCGTACTGCTGCTAGACGCAGCAGGCATAGGCACAGGCGAAGGTCTCCCACCCATCCCATCCATCTCCTCACCCAACACACCAGCCTGATACATCCTCATCAACGCCCTCCTCCTCTCCTCATTCTTCTTCTCCTTTCTACCCTCCCTAGCATTATCAAGCTTAACACCCCAAGAATTAACAACATCCATCACCCCTTGCGGTTTTTCCGGCTCCGGTAACCCATGAGTCTCAACAGGCAGCGCCAAATTCTCCGTCATCGCAAACCTCCTCCCAACAACAGGACTATCAATCGGGTCCGTAGAGAAATATCCTGTTGACGGGACAGAGGGTGGTTTATCTGCGATCGCACGTACGATTCGACCTGCGAAAGGGATTGGTAGGCGGAGAAGAACGGAGCCTACGCCTCGGCCTACTTTGTTTAGTTTTTCTTTGGATGTGGATTTTGAGTTGGGCGATGTGGAGTTTGTTAGGAGGAGGAGCATGGCTCGGGTTGTACAGAGACGGACGGAGAGACCTAGGGGTTTGAAGAGGTTTAGGTTTGCGGAGCGGAGGTAGCGGTCTGTTAGGGTTTTGGAGAGGACGTGCATTGAGGTTTGGGCGGCGGTTTGGATTATGACGCTTGCGATTATTGCCCAGTGGTATGGTCTGTAAGAAAACAACAGAAACGAAGTTCAGGAGAGGGTTATGGAATGAGGAGAAACCAAACGCAACGCACACAAAACCAATAACCATCCCAGCATAATCAACAACCCTCAAAGGCGGACTAGCAACAATAGCCAAATTCAACCCATCGACAAAATTTAACATCGTCTCTTGTGAAATTCCAACACTTTCTAAAACTTCATTGTATCCTCTAGCAAAAGCCGAATCGAAACGAGAGTTGACGCTAATTTGCGGTAAACAGAAAGGTAGAGAGAGTGATTCGGATGTATCCTCAGGAAGACGTCGTTTATCGGAGGAGTCGCCTGGTGAAGGAATGGGTACAGGTGGGAGGTAAGAACGTATGAGGAGGTCTGCATCTCGAGTTAATTGAATGCCGGAGGAGGTTCCCGCCGATTCCGATCCCGACGTTGATTTCTTGGATGGTTTCTTCTTCTTCTTCTTCTCATCATCGTAGGAAAGAGAAGGGGTTTGAGAGTATGGAGGTAGTTCGAAAGACATGGTTTGGTATGAATTTTCGTCGAAGGGCTTGACCAGCTAACTAACCCTTTATAAGATATCATTGCACTGAAACAATGGTGGTGTCTAAGTCTTACCTACCTTGGTACCGCATGACCGACCCACTAGCGCCTAGCACTAAAACCTACTACCCCCCTGTCTAGCTTGGATTTCAGTGAATGATTGTCAGACATTCGACAGCCCATCTGAATGACCGTAAGGTCCCTTGATATCCTAAGTTGGAAGTTATCATCGCCAGCACGATTGAGCAGGCAGCGAAAGCAGGCAGTAAGAAAGCGCTAGTGAAAGTAGGGCGAAAGCCTTACCAAGAGCAGGTTCTTTTGAAAAATTCTCTTAAGTAGTGACATACACGATCATTCCAAGGACTTGAGCAGATTAACATGTCCCTGGTAGTATATCGGTTAGTACACGCGCCTGTCATCATGCGATCGCGCGAAAGCTGGGTTCGACTCCCAGCCAGGGAGTGTGTTGTACGAGAACCATTTTTTCTTTCTCTCATCTACATGCATAAAGATATCAATGAAATCATATCGAACAACCAGCCCTGCTGCATTTTGTGCGCGCTCAGGAGCTGTTCCTATGTAGACGCTATTCCTAGGGTCTGGCCAAGGCTGTATTTCAAGGATTTTATGTGCGCTAGAAGTTAGTAAATTGTGAGAATCACTCTACCATTACGCTCTCCAACTGTTGTGTCTTTCTTTCTATGTGAATCAGCACCTAGAGACTGGGAGGTGTACTGTACATCCGATGTACTGATAGAGTAGTTAGAATAGCTCTAGACGAACAAAAGTACTGTAAGTCAGAGATTCAATACGAAGCACAGCCTAGCTGTAAGTACTTGCTAGTACCATCAGTTCTAGTTATGTTTGACCCTCCCGGGCAACTTTCGGGTTCTACGGAAGAGGTAGTGATCAAAGCGGACGCTCTGTTATCTCATTGTGTCCTCGTCAATGCAACCCCCTCTCAGCTTGGAGAAAGCCCGAAATCCCGAAATCCTGAAATCTCGAAGGATGGTAGGTATGTATGTTGCCACCTGTTGCCGCCTTGCTGACGACTTGAATTTGCTGTAGTGACTCTGACGGCGAAGGCAAAGCGAGGAGTTTGCTTCTCATTTCTACGGTCACTGTCGGTGCTATATGTACTTGTTCAAGATCCTTATACGTATGCCTACACGTTGACCTTCACGAAGTTCAACACGAATATTGCAGTACTAGGCTATGTAGTGCGCAACAAGGGTAAAGCCTATATGTAAGTAGGTAAATAGGAGGTCATACATACGTGATTCGACTGGCTAGGGTCA
Organism: Omphalotus guepiniiformis; assembly: GCA_028554645.1. Lineage (NCBI taxonomy): Eukaryota > Fungi > Basidiomycota > Agaricomycetes > Agaricales > Omphalotaceae > Omphalotus > Omphalotus guepiniiformis. The sequence goes on from JAQOOI010000058.1 coordinate 746,280, forward strand.
GTATTGAATGCACATTTCATGACTCTTATCACAATACTATGCCATACTTATCTGCACGGTAGGTTTATCTACTTCCGGCAGCCCGAAGCTGTGTACATACAGAACAATGGGTTGTTTATACAGTCTGAGTATATCCGTCTTGAAGTAGCCTTACAACTTACCCACCCTGATCTTTGCCAAATCTACGGCGGCCTGGTATTAAGCTACACCAGGGGACTCGGATATGTAACACCCTTACACGATCATCTATGTAAATGAAGTTGAGAAGTTGCAGAGCGGCGGAAGTCCTACTATACCTATACTCCACTGATGAGTGGGTGGTACTTGGATTTTCTCCTAGACTTCGAGGCTTCAAGCTTGCAACGTTGACTGAGATATTCGAATATGTCAAGTCCGAGTCCGAGTCGTATCGACGAATACCGACCGGCGGCGGGTTTTCATAGAAGTTGCTATGTTAAGTATGAGTAAGTTAAAGCATCATTTATATTGATCCTCCGATGTTGAATTGAGGAATTGAGGAGTCAGTCTACTTCAAGTTTCCCTCGAGTCGCTGATAGGCAATAAGTAAGTAAATAAGGCCGGGATTCATTGAATTCTTTTCTCGTTCTTTTTTACTACTCATTGACCACTCTTTAGCAGCCAAACGAATAACATCATCATCCATCCATCACCCTTCCCCCCAATAATCAACACATCCACTCAACCAAAAACATCTTCAGAAACAATAACAGCCCGCCAAAATAGATCATACTCCGAATCTTCAACCAACAACACCCTACTCCCACTCCCACTCCCGCTATCCGATTCCGAAGTTTTCTGCGCAAGTCCAAGTCCAAGCAAGCCGAGATTCCAATTCCAATTCCAATTCCAATTTCTGGGCCATACTAACGCTATCAAGTTCTCCACGGTATTCTAAATGAGAAGAAAACTTGATGTCAATGGGCAGTACCGTAAGATATGATACTAACTGACCTGTCCGAAACCGCAGCGGAACGGGAATAGAGTCGTCCAAAAGTGAGTTGTCGGTCCCAAGATCTCGAAAGAGTGGGGTATTTCGATTGAGCGTGAGGATGATTCAGGCGGCGGCGTACCCACCACCGAGTCTTGTGATTCTTGCGAAACGTCAGATACTTGAAGACCGGCGCCACCGATAGAGCTAGTTATACCAATCCCGACAACCTAAGTAAAAACACCACATCCCATCAATCCATTAGTCTTAGTCGTGCATGCGACGAAGAGTACACGAAGATACGGGTACGCGTACCTCTTGTATCCGCATCACAGAGGACCTCGCATCCAAGTCCAAATCCAAATTTACCCCACCCGAGCAAACCGAGCAACCCGAGCCCGAGTTATCTTCTCCGCCTCCGCCTCGACATCGACTGAACTCAGGCTCGCCGTCGAATGACCTGGCGCGCTGAAGCGACGTATGTGAATGTGGATGTGTGTGAACGCCAATGAAGAGAGAAGACAGGAGCAGAAGAGAAAAGAGGGTGAGTGTGAGGGTGAGTGGGGGGACTCGGAGGAGACGCGCGACAGAGGAGGAGGCAGGGGAAGAGGAAGAGGAAGAACGATGTCGCAGTGTCATCCTAAGATCTACCAGCCTCAGCCTCAGCGGAATACGGTAGTCGAGTCCGAGTACGGGAGAGGACTAGTTAGGGTACTAGTGAGTAGTGCAGGGACGAGGAAGAGGATGGTTTCATTTTTTGAATGAAACGAAACGAAACGAAACCAAGCCCTGTTTCTGTCTCTGTCTCTGTTTCGGTTTCTCTTGTCGATGTCAATATCGATGTCAATATCGAAGATCAGGCGACCTGACGAACACGCTGACGACCCGACAGGAGAAAGTGTTTCTTATTTTGCGGTTTTAGGTCGAGGCTGAGGCGCTGAGGTCGAGGGTGCCGGTGAGGATGAGGTTGAGGGAGGGTGTATTTGAAAAGGGGGCGGTCAGACATGGACAAGAAAAGATGGTTTTCGGGGGATTTGGTCTTGGTCTTGGCGAGATGGAATTAGGATTAGGAAGGAGGGGTGAGTGGGTGAGACATGCCATGTGTACAGGCGACGTGTCGAGGGCAGAGGTAGTAATGTGACCATGGATGAATATTTGAATTCGATAGTACTGGTGGGATTCTGAGGTGGGGTTTTTTTTAAATGGCAATGGCAATGGCTTCGGCTTTGAGGAGACCGCACAGTACAGAGACTATGTATATGTAGAGCGGGCGACAAGGAATTTTTTGGTGTATGCTCTAGGACGCTCGAAGTGGCCTGGAATTGCGACAGAAGGGAAGCCAGCCAGCACTGCAGCACTCAGCAGTAATGGGGTACCAACGGCTGCGGCGGCGAGAATCTTTGGGAATTCATACATAGTCAAACTGCACTGAGTTGAATGCATTAACCAAAGTAAATATGAAGAGCTTACCCAATGCCCACACCCCTGCGTATACTATGTACATCTTTCCATTGAAGTAATGTTGTTTAAACTGAATTTGCCTAAATTCGAGTTAGCAAAGAGAACAGAAAATAAAATGACCACTCCTGAAAATACTTACTAGACGGGTATTGAAAATGTTCAGTCATGGTTAGATGTAGAAACTAAAGACAGACGCGGCGGCGCGTTGTGCACAAAGTCCTAGACTGCTTACCTCAGCCCGTCACTCTACTCAAACGCTCAAGCGCTCACCACGCTCACCGGCACCGACACCAGGCGCTCACGGAAATCCAGCTAAACATCGAGAACAACTCCGACTTTCTTCGTCTATCTATGTATCAATAACCCGACAATGCCGATGTCCGAGTCACCTCTGTGGGGCTGGCTGCTATTTGGGAGATGAAAATGTACTCAGGCTGAAGCGTCTGCGTATATTCAAGGTCGGTCATCCTTAGCCTTGATCGAATCGAATCTCTGAACGGGAATTTTCAGCCCGAAAACCCCAAAGCTCTAGCTGTGATACCACAGGACACCCTACGTGAGCGTATGCGTGCTTTAGGAGACCTGAAGAGCTGGTGTCGTCAGAGTCCTGGGAGCTTATCGAAGAAGCGGGGGAGGTGTAGCCTGGAGGAGAAGGAGTTGATCGTGGATATGTTGATATCATTGTACGAGGTGAGTCGGAGCACTTTAGATCGCGCCTCTTTAATCTGGCGAGGAACAGGAACCCAGGGCGGCCTCAGACACATCCACCATCTCCCGAGTTACAAGCACTAGCAAACCCATCCTACGTACGAAGCCCAACACAAATTCCTCGACAACAACCCCAAGTTCAAGACCCTGCAGAGCGCGGGATACCCGTACCCACTTTTATTGCGGAGTTGGGACAGTGATTGACTCGGAACTGTCCCGGTGCCTCTTTCATACCACCGGAACTTTGGTTGCCCCGATGATGCTGGAGCTACACTTATTTGGAAATGATCGTCTTCCTTGCAATAAGTAGAGAAATACTACAACCTGTTATGTACCTCGGCACAAGTCCGATCCGATCCGAGTCTGTGCGTCGTTCCTCGACTTGGAACGGGTTCTCGGATGTGCAGCCTCCCAGTATCGCATTCGTCGTTTTCTCTTGTCATGTATTTGACTAACGCGGGTTTCAACGTTTCCCCTCCACTCAAATTATAGCACTGACAAGGTAGAGTCATTTGCTCGCACGCTCGTTGTGAACAACATCTTTACTGGATACAAGATGATGATGATGAGATAGATATTAATGGACCTATGATATATGATACGGTATCAAGTCCACCACTCCACTATCGTCGCACCTCCTCAAAGTCATATAAGCCTTGGCACGTCCGTCATCAAAACCAAAACCAAAACAGACTACTCACTCACTCAACACTCACTAATTCGTAATGTATCGTATCAACTTAATACAACAATTCATTCATTGAAACCCCAATCCCATCAAACGTCAGTTCTTTAACTAAATTTTGTAAAAAGGAACGTCCGAGTCGGAGTCGTAAGCAAGAGATCCAAAACTTCAGGATCATATCATATCATGGTACACATAGTTCATCACCGCATCACCCTTCCCTCTTCATAAACGTCAACGGCACACGAGCAGGCCTACAAACAAAACCGAAACCCCCAAAAACCCAAAGGGCCGCCATTAAACCTCAAAAGTAAGAAGGTAAGAAGAACCCCCTCACTCACGTAAGCGTTATCCCATAAACCGCCTCCAACACTCGACTTTTTCTCTCTTCAAATGACTCTTGCTTGAATTGAGGTTCGTCTAGGATACTGATTTTGTAGTGCTTGATGAGCATAGTGATCATTGCGATGTTTTCGATTTCGGCGAATCTAGTGCGAGTGTTTTGTAAGAGGATGGTGATTTAGGCCATTAGGAGTGAAGTGATCTTTGAACAGACCTTTTACCGATGCATGATCGAGCACCTGGGGGAGAGGTTGTTAATGGAAAGTAAGGAGTCTAAGATTCAAAACGTACCAGCACTAAAAGGGATAAACGCATCCCGCGGCCAATCGGCACCTAAAAATCTCTCTGGTTTGAATTCGAAAGGATCACTCCAATATCGTGCTGTACACCAGTTACCAAACAACATGGGTATCAGGACATAGGGTATCAGGTTAGAATCTTTCCACATAAAACATCACGCCAGGAAGAATGACCAAAGTTACTTACGATTATAATGAACACCAGAAGGATGAACAACGATCTGTGTTCCCCTCGGGACAGGGATCGTGAGACGATCTCCGATGGGGTTGCTTATGGTGAATGATGTGTCGTGTGTGGTGTATTTTGGGATGCCTAGAGCCTGTGAAGGAAGGAAGGATCGGGATCGTTAGAGCGAGAGCGAGAGATGCGAAGAATCGTTAGAGCAAGAGATGTGATGTAGTAATTGGTGGTTGTGAGAGCGGATGAATGGTACGTACGGAAGGAAAGAGACGAAGTGTTTCGTTGAGGATTCTAGTGCGAAGTTCGAGTTAACGCCGGATAAAACGTGTGAGAGGCAGAGGGAGGTATTACATACGCCATTGCCCGAGTCAACAGAGGTAAGTCTTCGTATGTCTATCGTGAAGTAGTATCAGTACCCACACGACCCAACGACCCCCACCCCCACCCCCACCCAAACCACCCGGAGATAATTCAAGTACATGAACAAATTAATTTAAGAACTTATACTCACCGGAATCCTGTCAGGCCCACAGACTTCCTGTATCTGAACCCACAGTTTCTCTTGTTCATCGGGGTATAGAGCTAGGAGACCCAGTGTGAACGTGAGGGTGTGAGATGTTGTCTGGTTGGGTTGAAAACGCCAGGTTATCGTTAGCCCAGACCAGACCAGTGAAGTGGTAGGTGCGAAACACCTTCACACACCTCGTGCCCCGCTAAGAGGAATATAAACATATTTCCTACACGACCTTCAGCGTTAGCGCTGCCAAGCCAATACCAGTACCAGTAACAATGGGAAGAATAGGATAGAGTAGACTCGGACTCACCAATCAACTCCGAATCATCCAAATTGTTACGTTGTTCAACTTCATCTTCATCTTCATCAAGTTCGGAATCGTTCGCAGCGAGAAGGTTACTAAATAAATCAGAACTTGAACTTTGGTTCAACAACGTATAACCCGAGGTTCTGCGTCTGCGTGAGTGGATCATTTCTTGGAGATACACCTGTGTTCAAAGTTGTTTTCGTGAGTGCGTTTTTTCGGGAGACGTACGAAAACCGAAGACCGAAGACGACATAAAACCGAAGACGAAGCCGCACCTTCAACTCCCCAAACGCCCTCCTTGTCCTCCTCAACCGCCGCGTTATACCAGGAACCCAATCCGGTACAGCGAGTTTTAGAAATGTTTCTTTAGAGACTATCCGGAATGATTCGGCGAATGTCATTGTCATTTTGTGGTGGTGGTGGCTTTCCGCGTGTGCGTGTGCGGTTATCGTTGTGGTTGGGATGGGAGAGGTAGAGGGAGAGGGAGAGGGAGAGGTAGAGGTAGAGGAGGAGGAGGAGTCAGGGTGGGTCCAGGGGATGTGGTTTCCGAAACCTCATGGTGGATCGAAGACGGGAGTGAGGTCAGTGGTTGAAAAGAAAGAAAGTTGAAAAGAAGGAAAAAAGGGAAGAAGGGGTTTTTTCTTTTGCTTACCTGCTGAGGATATGACGTGTAGCCCGAGCTGCCAGTGATCAAGTTCAAGTACAGTTCAGGTTCAGGAAGATACGAGAAAGAGAACTTGAAGAAGAGCGTAGGATGTAAGTACATACCTCGATCGCATATTCAGAAAAATCCTCCATAGTAAAAATTTCACTCCGTTCGTTCCCTTTCCCTACCACTTGATCGAAGAACTCGGATACAGCCCGAATACTTTCTTCCCATACGAGTCTATTGTTTCTCTAGCGAAGCGTACCATAAACCGTAACCGGTGCAACCCCATGAAACGTCAGCGTCGGCGTCATTACTCATGTATATGCTACTTAGCAGGATCGAATTCACGTACCTCCGAGAACGCAGGAGCACATATCTTCCTATACATCTTCCACTCATCACCTTCGCTCGCGATGATATTCTCACCGAAGAATGTGAGTGGGGCGTATTGGTCGGTGGGTTTGGGGAATTGGGTGCGGTTGGAGCAGATTTCCTGTAAGATTCCAAGGTAGTGTGTACCCCACGTCAACGTATTTCGGGCCCGCATGACGGCTCGAATGGAGTTTGGAATATGTATACATTATTACTTACCTTTATGATTGTTGGATCGGCGATAAGGAGTGTAGTACGGACTGATGGCCAGAATGATACCTTGAATGGCAGATTAGTAGAAGTGAGGGATGATTTGTATGCATAACAAGCCCAATTAGAAGCACTATGTACTGACTGCAGCACTGATATCCCATCCGTTCTTGTAGACTACATCATTAGTATGGGTATGGTTCAATGAGTGACGCCACATATGACTCATGACTTGACATAAGGAGAAGGAGCTTACAATCGTGTTTCTTCAACCAAAACTGGAACTGACCAAGAACAAACCTCGAGCTGTACCCGAATACACTCGCTAGTGGACTCTCATTGGGGAGTAAGGTGATGGGACCGAGAATCTTTTGGATGCTATGCGCATGCGAATGCGATATATCATATATATATACGTCAATGACTCGGGAGTCGGAGTCGGAGGAGGGCGATGAAACGGAAACGGAAACACATTACTATGTAATACTCACCTTCCCGTCTTTTTAACTCGATTGTAATCGGTGTACACTCGCGCGAGGTATACGAGTATTATTGAAATGCCTATAGTTGAGAATAATTGAAGAAACATTTGAGGAAAGTCGTGGAAACTTTAGTGGTCTGAGAGTCGAGGTGGAGGAGGAAGAGAAGCATTTCTGTAGGAATCAGAACGCGCCACCTCTGAGTCTCACTGACAACTGTGGGTCCTACATAGCCAAGAGCATGGGTTCAATGCAGCCGGCCGTCCCGCATACAAATGAATAGATATCACCGGACATTATGGTCCAATTAGGAACCGGAGCGAGAAATTGCCTTTCCGAACATGTGCATGACCAGTTGACCCTCCAAACCCTAAGCACCCTACGCTCACCGTGAACGTTTGAACGCGTAGACCGTTTCGCAAGCTTCACATGCACACACCCCAAGCCTGAAAAGAATGATGAATAGATTTTGACTCCAGCAATCATACACTGCAATGGAGTTTACTATATAGTAATAGTATCAACAACTACCCCCAACGACCCGCACGAATCTAACAGAAAGACCAAAAAGAAACACCTAATCGTCTTTCTTAGCTCCAACCTTCTTCTCTGCCTCCGTGATAGCAGCGTTATCCGTCTGAGGACCCGAAGCGCCTATTCAAAGTGAAGAAAGAGAAGGGGAACGGGGGATGAGCAAAGAACACAGTGGACACAACGATAACAACGAAGGATAAAAACGAGGGCAACTAACCGAATAAACCAGCAGGAGCCTTGAACGGCCTCTTAAGGTCACCCTCAGCAGGTTTACCAAGGATATGAATAGCAACGGGTTTAGCATCCCAAACGCCTTTAAGACCCATGAGAGATTGGATGAAGAGGGGTTGAGTGAATTTCATGTATCCATGAAGGAAACCCATCATGGCGATACCCATGTAAACTGAGCGAAGCTGGGTAGGGATGGGAAAGGAAGAATGAGCAAGGAGTCAGTGGTTTTTCGGGTGGGTGTCTGAGAAATAGAGGGTGGGGGTCGAGATGGGATGCGGTGCGGTGCGGTAGGGGTAGTGGAAAGGAGGGGGATGAACACGACGTACCAGTTTCGATACCTCGGAAAGGTCGTAGTCCCGTACTGTCGTCGTTACAAGTTTCCCTTGCTCATTGGGGGTCATAGAACGAACCTACGTTAGAAACAAGAAACCCTAAAGACAGAATGTTCACAGAAGACGTACCATAGGGCTCGGAGGTTCCACTATCGAGACACACGCACACGAACCCACCAATCACATCAGCTACCCCCATAACAAATACACAACGCAACAAATCAACCACCCACCATACTTGAGCACAGTCTGGTCGTTCTTTTTCTTCACCTAAAACCCCCCCCCCAAAAAAAAGGGTCAGTCAATAGCTGTAAAACCCAGCGAGCCTAGAAAGCCCAGATCACTCACCGTCAAAGAAACATAGTAATATATAGCTAATATAACTAGCTGAGTCGCAACATATCCAATACGAACATAGTTCAAAACCTCAGGATCCTCAAATGGGATCTTTCGTGCCACTGTGCAAAACAGAGTTGAAAAAACGTCAGTGATGATTAAGAGCGGCGAGGGGATAAGATACGTACGCTGCATAGCAGCTAGAGAGATGACGAGGTTTTGAACTGGACCGCTCATTTTCGTATATGGGATGGGAACGTTGAAGAACGGCGAGGGACGGACGGCGAAGGTAAGAAGAACGCGTACGTGGTCGGTTTGGACTTGTTTACATACGTAGCAAAAAATGCATTTGTGCTATCGGGCCGCTCGGAGTAGCTACCCCCTCCTAATCTATTCAGAACCATGCTCAAAGAACCTGTTGAATATGAATATTTGAATGTTCATAATTCTGGATATTTTGACGTACTAGCTACTACCTAACAATCGGTAAAAATACACAATTAATACATAGCAACTTCCAAGAAAACGAGAAAAAGAAAGAAGATAAAGGCAGGTCATACACGAAATTTAAATTAGCAATTCCACCGAAAAAGCAAGAGGGGTGGCACTGGCATACGCAGGAAACTGAGGAAGGAGGGGAGGTTAGTAGTCAATCAAGCACACAAGAAAAGAGATATGACAAGAGGGATATAAAAGAGTGGCAGGCGTTTTTACATAAAAAAAGAATTGTATGTCCTTTTTGAATAGATATATAGTCGTAATTATTATAATACGCTACGCCAATTTCACAGCTGTTCTCGAGATGGAGGGGGATAAAGAAAGAGGAAAATGTGTTTTATATCACCAGGATTTCGCACAATATTCATAGGTAGGAGGGTAAACCAGATCAACACCAGCTCCATACGGGGGGTAAAACTACGGTGAGGGGTGGTAAAATAACTGGGGGTATATCATATCCTAGGAAAAACAAAAACGCTTTATTAGTGCGCAGCGAGAAAAAGGAGAAGCGGAAAAGGCAAGCCTCACCAAGTCTCATCTATATGCAGGCAGCTTGAAACACATAAGTCGTAAAAAAGCGAACAGAAAGCAGAGAGGAAAAGATAGCAAGATGCTTAGAAACAAAAAGATAACAAAAAAAGGGGAGGGCATGCAGGTAAGTAATTCACATCTGTCCAGCCCCAGTAAACGTCAACGACGTCGGCGACTTAGTCGTAGGGGCACTCATTCGTCGCCTCTTCTCAACATATCCTTCATGTCCAAACCCACCCATCCCTTGCGCATACACCATAGAAGGCGCTCCATTCGTACCCCTCCTTTCATCCTGACCCTCCGGAACCCTGTCCTCATCCTCATCAACATCCTCAACAACCTGTTCATGCAAAACATACCGCCCAAGCCCACCAGCACTACCTTCTCGACTCTCACCACTATGACTATCCCCACCACTGCTCCCGCTATACTCCCTATCAGCATCATCCTCCTCGTCCGAATCTCGCGTCAACAAGGCCCGCTTCGCGTGCGCCGACTCGAGCGTCTGCGAAGGCAGCCTCTTAAACGACGGCCTCCGCATCGAAAGACTTTTCCCACTCTGCGAAAATTGATGATCATCCACCGAAGACTCTCGCGAATAGGACGAAGTCGTCGACGCAGGACTATGTGCCGAAGTCATCCCAGCAATCCCGAACGCACTCGCAAGAGAAGAATCAGGGTTCGTCCCTGGAGCAAAGGTCACATGCTGTTGCTGTTGCCCATGCGCATGTTTCGAATCCATATGCTCCTGGATAGAAGATAGATGCGAAACAGGTACGGTTGGACTTGCATTTAACGTCGAGCCACCCACTTGCCCAGGCGCAGCGTTCGAGGGTCCACCAACTGGAGTAACATTGCCCTTGGACTTCCTTATCCTCGGCACCAAATTAAGAGTCGTAGGAGCCTTCCTTGCGAGCACCGCAGCTTCATATGACCTCAAATCATCCACATTCCCATGCAACGTCGTGCGCATTGAAGAATCGCCCTGCTGATTCTGCTGTTGCGAAGGGTGTCCTTGCGGAAGAGCTTGACTTGTCCCAGGATTAGAATTCGAAGCACCATATCGCCCGTTTGTGTACCCCTGCGCATACAAAAACCTCTCTTCATCCTCCACAGCAGTAGGCGTTTTCACGCTTGGTAACGACGCGACCCTTTGCCTCCTGTATCCCCCTGCTAAAGGTCCTCCTGGACCATGTAGTCCTGGAGAAAGCATACTCACGTCTCCACCCGACGATTGGACCTGGCCACCCGAAGGATGGTGATGAGGTGACCCAGCTAACACACCAGGCCCTGGCCCACTTAAGGGTGTACGCATGTATTGCTTCCAGAACTCTCGCAGCTCCTTCGTTTCTGCCTCCCTCGTTCCGGGTGTTTGGACAGGAGGACCGCCACCATGCGAACCGTGTGGATGACCATGGCCTGTGCTCGGGCGTACGTGATGTGTGCCATGCGAAGCCTGGTGCTGAGATTGTTGCTGAACAGCTCCGCCGCCGTCATGCTTGCTGGGCATGGGTGTCGCATTAGGGTCTCCGTTTCCTTCCATGTCCATCATGCTAAAGAAAGGTGCACCATCCGTCGACAAACCTGCCAGAACGTTGGGGTCGTCTAAACTCATGAGACCAAAAGCAGAAGAAAAGCCTCCTTCGCCTTGGGAAGTACCGGGACGAGATTGTGACGGGTTCGAAGATGAGGAGGATGAGTCAGCGGGAGGATGTGCTGAGCCCCGACCATTGAGGTGGTGTGAAAGATATGCGCCAGTTTGAGAATCCCTAAAAAAAGACGTGAGAGTCAGCACTACTGTATCTGCCGGAAATAGAAGCACGTTTCAATGAGGAAAGCTTTGACATGAGAAGACGAATACGACGTGGCGGCTGCTTGGGCGAAAGAAGGGCGAAGAACAAAAAACAAAGCCTACCCTAAAAGCGGCAGTATCAAGTGGTAAATGAACGTTCGAGCTCGTCGCGCTCGACGGCATTGAATGACCAGAAGTGTCTCCATCGCTATAATCTTGGCTCGCTCTCCTGGCCCTCGGTAAATGCTGCCCATAACCATAAACATGATGATGTTCTCCAGCGTTCGCCACAAGCATCTGTCTCGCTATAGCAACATCAAGTTCTTTGTCCGCAAGGTCGTGCAGAGCAGATGACGAAGAGTACGATGATGAAGTTGAAGACGATTCTGGTTCTGACGTATGCCATCCACCCAACCAAGGAGCTCCTCCTGCACCTCCAGCTAAACCCGAGGTCGATCCATATGAAGGAAGGGAACCCCGTCTAAGCAACTCAGCTTGTTGCGCCCTATACTTTGACGCGTAATCTGACGTATCCACACCCATTCCAATCCCCGCACCAGAATCAGCAGACGGGACTGGGGCACCGGGGTAGACCGGCGGAAATGTAAAATTATGCGCATACAACCCACTGCTCGTCACTCCACCATGACCGTGATGCGGATCCGCGAGACTCGTACCGGGCGGTGGTCCAAGCGAAAAATCATCTGGGCCGCCATGCGCGGATTGCGAATAGAGCGGAACCCTCGAAGCATATATGTTGCTACCTTGCTGCGGTGGGAACTGCACGGGATGAGGAAGATGTGTGAGGTGTGATAGATTAGGAAGGGAGCCTGCAGCAGTCGAGCCAGCGTGAGGTCGAGGGTTGTGGCCTGGGCCAATTGGTGCGGTCTGTCGGTGAAATTTTACAAAAGTGCAGCGGCATTTCCTTTGAACGCATTTTGCTAAACTCGCCAATTGTGAACTTGGAAGACAAAGTATTCGCAAGTATATACTGACCGCAAGGATTACAACCGTCACACGGAAGACTACTCTGCACACACTGATCGCACGCCTGCTTCGACGTCGTCGCTCTCGTCGCGGACGCTGACCCTTTCCTCCTCGAATTTCCAGCTGAAGGTAACGGTTTTTCATTAGCGTGGCATTTGTTGACATGTCTTGATAGTAAGTCACTGTTTTCGAGCACGAGCGTGAGCGATCAGCACATAGAGTTCCGACAATCCAGAGGCGAACCTTCTCGCGAACTGGTCACCGCAGTGTTGGCACTTGTACGGTCGATCGCCAGTGTCTATATGAAGGAAGACCCGATTAGCAGAAAGTAAAAAAATTATGAATCCCTACGGCTCCGCCAGCACGAATCCTATCACGACATGTCCCTGCCCCACCGCTCCAGCTCCATACCCAGCGTACAACGGATAGAAAATAAGGAAATAACGGATCCACAACTCACGCGATCTCATATGCCTGGCAACATGTTGGGGCCTCGTAAACGTAGCGGAGCATACAGGACATTTGTGATCACCGCCCATCTTTAGTGTTCGGAGTGAAGTCTAAGAAATGTACGGATTGTTTTTCAGTTGTAGAGAGAGCGGGAGATGGAGTAGAGTGTTAGGAGGTGGAGCAGCGAAAGAATTGAAGATGCCGGTGGAATTCAAGCCGTGTATATCTTTCTCTCCCGTCGACGTAGCCTGTGGAGCAAGATACCCGTGGAAAGAAAAAGACGTCTGAGCTTTGTCGTTATTTAGACCACCCTCAAGTTTCAAAAAGTCATTTTTGCGTTTGACCTATGACGTCATACTTCCAGGGTTCCGATCAAAGCACTGGATCTTCGTGATAAAAAACTACGCATGTGGAAGGCGAACCCCCTTTTTATCACCTTTTCACGCTGATTTTAGTACCCAATACACTTGTTTATTTTACAGTTTTATGACTGTGACAATAAATATAACATCGTAGTGACGTTTCCCACTCCACATGAAAGCATAAGTTCGGTCCACCCTTCCGGAAAGTGAAATGCAAGTTTGTCTGATGACGTAGTGCATTATTAGGCTCGCGACCAGCCGTCCACGCGAGCATGTTTGGACGGTAAACATCCGAAACTAGTTGTTTGCGCAACAAACAATAGATGCTCTTGTGGAACGGCTGGTCCTGACCGTTGTCACTTTGGCAGGGTCACGGTTTGTGACATTGGACTTCAAAGAATTTTGGCTTTTACTTATAAAAAAAATTTCTCGAGAGACCTATATGAATCTTTGTCTCTCGTCAACCAGAACAGAATGAGATATGTCATAGAAATATGATTTTTTGAGCTTTACTTGTACTGTAGAAGGGATGCTCGAGGTCATCAAACTCTAGATCTGACTCAGCATGCTGCACACATCCAGACCAACACTGCAAATTGTTAAAAAAATTTTTTTTTGACATCTATACCATTCGAATCAGCGTTCTTCAAAACGCGTAAAACTCATAGTCTGTAAAATACAAAATTTTTGAAGTTGTTGAGCCTAAGTTCAATGTCACATTTGGCTGCACGCGCCAAAATGGCTACCGTTTGGACCAGCCGTTTCTACGAAATGAGGTCGGACCGTGCGGACCGACAGGCCATGTGGCCTGAATTTCTAGAAACGAGCTGGCAAGAGAGCCTAGTGCATTATTTACGCGAGATCGTGGCGGTGATCAAACCGCTGCCAAAACGGGAAGAGAGCAGAACAATAACATCGAAGGAGAAACGGCGTTAGCGAGCGAAGAATTACCACATACAACGACCAAATGCATGTGGCGCAGAAAGAGAAAAAAAGGACGAACCTCGGGGCAGCGATGGGTACAAATACGTCTGCTTTGGCACTAGATATTCTCGGGTTAGTCTCGGAGAAGGCGCCAGGAAAAAGACAGAAAGAGGGTCAAAAAACAAAACAAAAAAAGACAGCAAACAATCATGGAATTCGGATATCGCATCCCACCTAAGCCTGATCCAGAATACACGCCCAAACCTCCCATCCATAGCAAGTCGCTAGAACCACTCCAAGATGCGACAACCATCAAACATGTTGCAATATGCATCAGATCTAATCACCCCAGCCGACCGAACCAACTTTTGAATTCCACCCGTGATAAGTCTTCGATAAGACCACACCGCGCCCGCCCGCATTCCAAACGCCAATCCCGCTACATTCCCTCAGTCTCCGACAGCTTTGCAAATTCCACCTTAACGCTCGCCCAGGATAAACCATCAAACCCTTCTTCGAACCCTTTAACGTATATTAAATTCTCAGGGTTCCGCGGCATGCCTAAATGCACGATGATTGCCGGAGGGAAAAAAGAAGGGGTGACACGAGTAAAACAGACAGTTGGCGTTCCATGGGCATACACGAGAGACGAAGAAAACCGGTAAGGCAGGTTCGCGCCAGAGCTGGGAACTCGTCTCCAACACACGAGTGTATCCACTCGCGCCAGCGAACAGTAAACTTCGCGAAGACAAATCCTCTCCACCAAGCGAACCATGGTCCATGAATAGAAGTATCAATCATTAGAACCCATCTCCAAACGAAGAAGTTTTCCTTCATGCGTACATGCGTCCGTAAACGATTCAATAGCCTATCGGTGGAGGTACATTTCTTCCACCGCATAGCCGCGTAGGGTGACAAAAGAGTGTCACAGCGAATCGTGCCGTGAGCGCGCGCTCAGAGCGGGGAATGCGGGTAGGGTAATGAACGACGTCATTGAAAGGTATTGCTTGGACATGTAAGCGGCGACTGAGATTCATGCGAATCTGGGCCTCGGAAGAAAACGCTGGATTTGTTCCCGAGAATGTGCGCCCCTCGGAATGGGGATGAACCCCGCGGTGCCAGCGCCCGCCACGACTCTCCAAAATTACAACTTGTGAGGTCGAAGTCGAACCGACCCTTAAGCTGGAGTACAGGGGAGAGTAAGTGTGATAGAGGTGGACTGCGTAGCCAGAGTAGTCGCCAGGTAAGATGGTAACCAGGTGAGATGGAAACGAAAAGGAAGTGCGGGAATCGGCACGCCCATAATCACAGGTTTCACGGTGGATGCACATAGATCTAGGGAAAGCGCAAGAGAGTACGACCAAGGAGATACAACTCCACAGCACCGCGATAAGAGGTAGGCCAACGCGGGTGGTTAACAGCAGAAGCGTTGAACGACACCAGGCAGAAAGGATAGAAAAGCCGAAAAAAAATAGAAGAAAAAGAAAACAAAAAAAGAATACTCAACGGCGTAGTGTTGTCAACCCCAATATACTTCATATCGACAGGGATATAGTGTTTGTTAGGCAACGCGTAGGACACGCTCTGTACCCCTGCATTGTCTTGGATAATCTTTTGAGCCATCTTGTATAGAGTCGCCTGGTACGAGGGAGAGAAAGAAAAATATGAGCACGAATTATTGACATGGTTAATTGCCCAGAGGGCGGAAGAGAGGAGATATAGAGAGGAGAGAGAGAGAGGAGTCCAGTTCAGGCACCAAGTCGAGGATTTTATAGAAAAAAAAACGAAACCCCGCAGAAAATAAACGGCAAAATCCATCATGATTCTCCACGACTCCACCCAGAATCAGATCGGCTACACAGGGGGGCATACGGCCAAGCCACCAAGCCGATATTTGCCGCCGTTCAAGCCGTGCGCGTGGAGGTGGTCTCGAGGGCTAGGGATAGCTCACCTGAACACTCGCACTATCATCTTCAGCAAAAACCTCCAAAGTGATCTTCCTCGCACTCGCGGGAACATTAACATCCCAAACACTTCCACTCAGACTATTCGTCTGTCCATCTATCTCCTTCGGCACTATGAACTCTAGCTTCTTCTCGTCGGTCGGAGCGGGGATCTTGATTGGTGTAAACTTGTACGTCAGATCGATAGAAGTAGAGAATATTCTGTCGTCTACTTCGACGAGTGTTGTGTATTCGTCTCGGACGAAATTGGTGAAGGCTGACCCTGTGGATTTGAGGACTAGACTCGATATGTGGATGATAAGAACAGGCTTATTTTGTTGAGGATGGACTAGATGGACGGACCTAAGAGATCTGAGATTCCGGAGGTGACTGTAGCTTCAATCTTATCCTTCCCGGCACTAGCGTCTATCTAGATATGCATTCGTTAGTATTGCGGTAGAGCATGGAACCCTACGTGCTTACCTCCGCCTTAACGATCCTCTTCTCATCTCCATCCCTCACAAACGAATGTGAATGATCCTTGATCGCGCCATCCTTCGTAACAGGGATCCTGGACCAGCGGAGCTGCTCGATCGTGATGAAAGCCTTGTGAAGATGCGCGTATTTCGAGAGGACATGAGTACCGAGATGAAGCGCGAATCGTTCAGGAATTAGTATGTGCGGTGAGACCTTGGCCAAATCTATACGACGCCGTAAATTTAGAGAAAGCACGATGTGTCGGGCTGGTTGACGTACAATACGTGATGTTCTTCACTGAAAGTTGTGATCAGTGAACAGATAACGAATCGATACCGTTGAAACTTACTTGAATCAGTCGCCACAACGACCGAATTATCAGCCTTGGTATAACTACCCATATCAATTCAGTACCCCATTAAACACAGAGAATACACATATATATAAACCCACCTCGTCTCAATCTCTCCTTCCACCAACACAGTAACATTATATTCAACAACATGATGCAAAGATCCCTCCCTTACGACGCGAAAAACTCGTACTTTATCCTTCCCGTAACGCGCAGAGGAGAGATAAGAGAGAGAATCGGGCATTTTTCTTCAAATGAGGACGTGTTGTGAGTGTATGAAAGTTGAGTTTGGGCAGATAAGTAGGAAGGGAACACCTGTCAGGGGTTTAAAATGGTTCGCTCGGTGTAGTGGTCTAGACGTCTAGCTCCGGCTAGCCCTCGGCCCAGCCTGCCGGAGAGGTACGTGGGTGATAAGGCTACGGCTTCGGCCGGAGGCCGAGATTAGGCAATCGAACGGCCTTGATTTTGCCTCCGTTGAAACTTGAAAGAGGAACTCTTACCGCGACTGCGATGTCTACTGCGATATCAATAAAATCAACGTTTGGCCGGTCAGCAATTCACAGACATCATATCGAGCTCCTACATACCAACCTCAACGGTAGCTAACATGGATAATAGTGTTTCTGAGCAACTGTTGTTTGATTGTTGTTCTTTTTGCCGCCTGTGCTGCTCGTAAGTCCGTTTCGCCTTCACATTGTTGCCACCATTTACACTGAACTGTTGCTTTTAGGCTAGGGCAGTCCAAGCTTTACTGGACAGTCATCATTCCTAACCATAGTCGCTTTGACACTATACGTGAATAGACCGCGTCGGTCAAAGCTCGGTCAAAGCACTTGCACGATGGCTTTTTGGCCGTAGGTAGGTCAAAGCGCAAGCCACAATAGCAGGTATAAGACTGACACATCACCCTTGCCACTCTCTCTGTGTTCCTTCAGCGGATCTCCCTTCTTCAACTCAAAGTTCCCTGAATCTCCCCATACACTTTCTTCATCACCATGGCCGTGAGTATCATCCCAAAAGCTATCCTATCCCTGTCGAGATACCTGCTTATACTGATCAATCTCTAGTCTGCGAACTATTCCGGGTTTTGCAGTCAAACGTTCGACCCTGAAACAGCGCGCAAGATGTTGGCACCCCTACTCATCCATCCGCCCTCCGAGATTGTCGATCTTCCCCTCCTACCTGACTCGGATCCACATCGAGCTCTGATGCACATCACCGAGGTCATGCATCAGCTCGAGAGAAGCGACCATGTAGCTAAATTCCACACCTCTCTAGTTGATTGTACCTGGGAGATGATCTGGCCTTGGGTATCGTGCTTCCTGGGATTGACCAAGAGGAAAGAGTATCAGTCTAGCAAGGAACTAGATGACATCGTTTCCACTGTTGCTCGTTTCCTTCATATCGTGGTAAAAACGCGTAGCAGGCGAGAACTCGCTGAAAGACCGCCTACGCCTGATTCCTCCAATTTCATCGCGTTCCTCTACACGCGAACGAACTCGGCGCTGAATCCTGTTCTTTCTGAAGCGTGGATATGGGCACACTATTATGGTTCGAGGCGAGCGTTTAATGCGGTCTGTCGAGCGGCAGATGCCGTTATGGATCTTGTGAGCCGTCTGACGCCGTTGAGAGGCTACCCGTTGTCCTCTACTGCGAACGACTTCTTGCCCCGTCTCGAGTCCCTTGCTGAAACGGAAGGAAGGAATACCCTATGCGAGATCCTGATGGGTCGGTTCAAGTCCGAGGTTTATCCTTTACGATTGTCCTATGATAGGGACAGGCTTGTCGATACAGACATCCTACATACTATCATGAGCACAATCGGCAACGCCACCGGCGATCTTCCTCACTTCAAGCACACCCTCATCTGCAATTCCTATCCACAACTCATTACAAATACCCTCTCTCTCCTCTGCTTTAGTCCCGCCAAGAGGTTCACATCCTCTCCTCAGATTTCAGGAGAACGTTACGAAATCTATACTCGCCTGTGCTGCGTTATCAGCGCGATGACGTACCTCAAATACTGTTTCACAATCGACGGACCTAATCAAATTCTTCAAACCCTCCGATACAGACATCCTGCCCGTGGCGTCCTCATGTCCTTCGTTAAAGCCATTCAACTCGCCAGGGAGGCGGAGAAAGCTCACCCCGGTATGACCGACAATATGAGGGATTTGTGCCGTACCATCTGCACGGAATCTTGCCGCCTTCTCTGGATGATATGCAGTGCTTGTACTATCTATCGCGCGATTGATAGACGAGTTCGAAAGTCAGTTTTGGCTATTGAGAAGGCGAAGTCGGTGTGGGATGTGCTTAAGGTGATATCTGTATACCCACGATTCAAAGGGCTGTGGATGGACTTCCGGTCAATGCCTGACGATATCGACCTGCTGGAGTATAGGAAGTATACGTATGAGTTTTGTTTGATGAGGGTATGTTCGAATGAGCAGGTACGTTCAGTGTGTTTCCGTTTCCAGAGATGAAGGCTGAATTGTCTAATTTCAACGTACAGTGTTCATCACAGAAGCCTTTTACCAATCAGCCGAGGAGGTGCTCCGGGTGTCGTGTCACGATATACTGCTCTAGTGCCTGTCAGAGAGCACACTGGGAGTCAGGTCATCAGGAAGTATGTCTCGCTACTAAATCCAAACTCGCAGGTGGGTCTACTGTACTATGGGGTCATACCTTCTAAATACTTACTTCAACGCTTGCTTGAACTACAGCCGGACACTCCCCACCCCTCTCCGACCTGGAACGCGCGTACATCCACACCGTTATTCACCTTGAAATGCAACGTCGATCTGAGCTAGCCTTCGAAGCCGTCTCGAAACAAGGCTTACTTTCCGAAACCGGGAAGCCTTTGCTTTACATCACCTGCGTCGACTGTCGTATCTCCGAAACTCCATCTCCCGTTACCGAGGAGTATCAAGTCCTCTCAGGACCAATACTGAAACGCCTCGACCTCCCGAGCGCGGTGAAGAAAACCATAGACGGTATCATACGCGCGAACAATTTCAGGGTTCTTATCGGTCTTGGTATTGTCACGGAGGACTCGGGGAAGTTGAAGTTTCTGATAAAAGGTATGCGGTTTGAGGCTATAGATACGGAGCCGACGATGGAGCTTGGTGTGTTTGACCATGAGCTTATTTATTGTGACGAGGATGCGTCCGTTAGACCGTGTACGCGTAAGGGTTTCCCTTAAAATCGGGAAGTATATGGATTATTATGCTTTTTATGGAATTTTTATGTGATATACGATATGCAATGTATATTTTCTCGAGTACTATTTGTACTGCTATGCTACGCGCTTCGTGGGAAAGACATCGCGTGACTATACATCCCACGACAGTGCTCGGACTCTTGACACAAACTCATCCTCTTCATCATCTCCATCATTGGCTGAAGGCCGCTCAGTGCTGTGACGTGATTCAGTACGCAGCTAACGTCCTAATCTCCGACACCTGGACCATCAATTCCGTCAAAAAAGTTGTAAAGCCTCACTTTGCAGTGCGTGTTCAATGTTGTCGTACATCAAGAATATGGCACATCTATGCAGCCAAGCCTCCAATGGTGAGTACTTGAGTCTCATCTCTGTGATGTGACGCATATACGGTGCTCCATACTTCCATAGCGACGAGGGGAGACACTAATCAAGTTGAAAGCGATACACAGACGCTTCCTGTGTTCCGTGTCTGTGCTTTCTAGCTAGGACTTTACTTACTTACTTTTTTCTTCTTCTTTTGTTTAGTTCCATCGGCGAGAGAAACATCAAAAAGTGTCCAAGCTATTACTCTGGCGTAGTATGTGCACTGGCGTGCAGTTGACTATTTTCGGGGTTAGGGCTCGGAGAGCGTTGGAGAACGTCGTAAACCGTGTGCATCTTGAAACTTTTCACTCCTTGCGTTATTACCACCATCCCTTAGCAGCCCATGATATCCTCCCAGTTCCAAACCACCAGCACTGCACCTTCAAAACTATCACGACTCTGCTCTAGTGTGCTCTTCATCGTTCTTCAAAATGAACTTGGTTGAATCATTGTTGTTCTTGTTATTTCGCTTGTGGCCTGTGTGTACTCTTTGTGGCCATGGGTAGGGCAAGCGCGAGCCACAATAGTGGCAGGTATAAGATTGACGGATCGCCACTGCCACTCTCTACTATCCTCCTGCAAATCCCTTAAACTCGAATTCTTGAATATCTCCCGTACATTTCCTTCATCGCCATGGCCGTGAGTATCATCCCGAAAGCTATCCTATCCTTGTCGTCGAGATAATTGCTTATACTGATTAATTTCTAGTCCGCGAACAATTCCGGGTATCACGATTCAGCTGAAACAGCGTGCAAGATGTTAAATCCCCTACTCATCCAACCGCCCTCGATGCTCGATCTTCCCCTCCTACCTGACTCGGATCAACATCTAGCACTGGTGCACATTAGCTGGTTCGCACATCAGCTCGAGAGAAATCGCTATGTAGCGTTGCTCCACTCTACTCTCATTTATCATAACTGGGAAAAGATTTGGCCTTGGGTATCCTGCTTCCTGGAATTGACCAGGAGGAAGGAGTATCAGACTAGCAAGGAACTAGATGACATCGTTTCCGTTGTTGCTCAATTCTTTCATATGCTGGTGACAACACGAGAACTCGCTGAAAGGCTGTCTAAACCTGATTCCTCTCCGTTCATTGCGTTCCTTTACACGCGAACGAACTCGGCGCTGAATCCTGTCCTTTCCGAAGCATGGATATGGGCACACTATCATGGTTCGAGGAGAGCATTCAGCGCGGTCTGTCGAGCGGCAGTTGCTACTTTAGACCTCCTAAACCGCCTGTGGCCGTTGCCAGGCTACCCGTTGTTCTCTGAGATGAACAATTTTTACCCCCGCCTTGACTTTCTTGCTGGCAAGGAAGGAAAGAACACCCTATGCGAGGTTTTATTGGGTCGGGTCAGGAACGAGGTGTACCCTTTACGATCATCCCTTGGTAGGAAGAGGCTCATCGACACGGACATTTTATATGCTATGCTTGACACAGTCGAACAAGCCACCATGGAAATACCCCTTTTCCAAGGCATCCTCGTCTGCAACTCCTACCCGCGACTCATTACCAACATCTTGTCTCTCCTCTGCATGAGTCCTCCCAAGAGATTCACATCCTCTCCTGAATCAATAGGGGAATCTTACGAGATCTACACCCGCCTGTGCTGTATCCTCAGATGTATCAAGTACCTCAAATCCCGTTTTACGGGTGACGGGCCTCATTACATTCTTCTATCCCTGCGATGCCGACATCCTACCCATGGCGTCCTTGTGAATCTTGTTAAAGCCATTCAACTCGCCAGGGAGGCGCAGAAAGCGCACCCCGGCATGTCTGAGAAAATGAGACGCTTATGCTCCGCCATCTGTGTGGAGTCTTGCGGTGTCCTTCGGATGATAAGTAGTGCTTGTACTACCTATCGTGCGATTTGTGGCCTAGTTCGGAAGTCGATTTTGGTTATCGAGAAGGCAGAGTTGGAGAGGGATGTGCTTGAAGTGATGAGTATAGACTCGCAATTCAACAAGATATGGACAAACTTCCGGTCAATTTCTGAGAATGTCGAGGTGCTGAAGAGCCGGAAGCAGCTCTATCAGCGTACTTTGATGAGAATATGTTCGAACGACGAGGTACGTTCAATGTGTTTCCGGAGATGAAACCTGAATGCTCTAATTACATTGTGCAGTGCACATCGCAGAAGCCTCTTACCTGCCAGCCAAGGGAGTGCTCCGGGTGCCGTATCATGATATACTGCTCTCGTACCTGTCAGAAGGCGCACTGGAAATCAGGTCATAAGGCAGTATGTCTCGATGCTAGAAGTAGACTCGCAGGTGGGTCTACTATACTATTGCGTCATATCTTCTGAATACTTACTTCAACTCTCGCTTGAACTACAGTCGGACGCTCAACTCCCATCTCCGACCTTGAAATTGGATACATTCGGAACCTTATTTACGGTGAAATCCACCGTCGATCTGAGCTAGCCCGCCAAGCCGTCTCGAAACAAGGTCTACTATGCAATACCGGAAAGCCGTTGGTTTATTTCACCTGTGTCGATTATAGTATCAACAGTCTACCATCTCGCGTTTCTGAGGAGTGTCAGGTTCTCTCAGGACCATTACTAAAGCGTCTTGGCCTTCCCAAAATGGTGACTCAAGCCATGGACCGAATTATTCGCGAGAACGACTTCAGGGTTATTATTGGTGTTGGGATGTCCACGGAAGACTGGGGACAACTGAGGGTTATGGTAAAAGGTGTACCCTTTGAGCCGGGTATGGAGACGGGGGATTTTGACTATGAAGTAGTTCTCTGTGAGAACGGGAAGTATCACTGCCGCAGTCCTATTCTTTGTTAGCGACCCGAGTTATTACTCAAGTGACTTCACACAGAATCTAACTTCTTACAAAGAAGATAAGAAGACAAGCAAGAGAGATAGGATTGAGAAGAAAGTAGCTAAGTACAGGTTTAACTCGAGGAGATTAAACTAGATCGAAGCTAAAGAAGTATTCTACAAAAGAAGTGTTCTTATATACGTAAATAATACCCTAAACCCTGGGTTGTAACCCTTGACTAATTAACGTGTGTATACCATGATTTATCCATGAGTTACGATCGCCTCAAGATATACATGTTATGATCTCGATCGCCTGGTGTTCTGTGCGTGTCTAAGATCATTGTGCTGTCTACATGCGTAATTATATAACCCTAGATCTGAGTAATACGATACTATCTACTGATAATAAAAGTTCTAACATGTACAAACAGCTGATAAGATAAGATGAAAAAGAAAAAGAAATACATTGTTCGTAACATTACCCCTCCTTAGGCACGATGTCCCCCCATCTTCCTAACTTCACACTGCTAAGGCTCATTTGGCATTTTCTTTTGATCTACTACGTCGGTATAGGTATCGTGTTTTGGCGATTGGTCGGAAATAATGATGTTGGGAATGAGGAAATAGGATATTTCGAGTTTACGCAGTCGAGGTTTATTGGGGAATTTTTTGTGGAAATCCTCGCTCGCTTCCCTTCGCATTTGTTATGATTCGCTACCTGCTCCATGGTCTGCTCGTGTCCGAATACCTTTTCCGTGTACTTGTATCCCAATTTTCTCCCCTGTATTCCCTGAATCTACATCTCTTTCTACTTCAAACTCCTGTTCTTTTCCTTCTCTCACAGGCGGGGGTCGATCTTCTTGGGTGTGTTCTGGAAATTGCGGCTCTGATATGGAGTAAGCAGTAACTTTTCGCTAAACACAGGATGGATCCGTTTTTTTTTTTTTTTCAGGTCTTTGGTATCTTAGACGATAGGATGTGGGCCTACTTTTCTACGACCTTCGATGGACCAATCTTTTATCATCCAGTTTTTTCATTGGACTAGATCAGATGTTAGATTTGTTGCTTCAAAGCCAGACTTTGTCTTCGGCTTGTATTCTATTGAGCTGTCCGCTTCTTGTCGTATGTCGTGCCATGTCCGCTTTTGCTTTCCGTCAATGCCGATCCTTACTTCTTCTCTGATCTTCGTCATTGATTCCGCAAATTCCTGTGCCGTTTGGGTTTGATGACTTCTTAACCGGAGCTGTTCTTTATAACGGATGTCTTCCCCATATCCGCAAGAACGAGACACTTTTGTAGCCGAGTGTACTCTATCATTCAATACGAATTCCGCTGTGTGGACAACCACTCGTGCCAGTCATTCTGATCCTGATAATTAAAATCCTGAGATAAAGGTTCATCTCTTTGTTTATTCGGTCAGTTTGACCCGTTACTCTGTGGATGGTAACGCCGTTGTGGAAGCTACCCTGAATTCCCAATAGTCGGTAAGTTTTTCTTTCATGAATTTAAGAGTGATATTGTGGCCTCTATCATGAATGATTTTTCGGGGTGGTAATCCGTGGATTGGGAGAGATCCTGTTCGCTAGGATCCTGGGCCATTCCTTCCGACTGTTAATGACATATGCGTGGGAACTAAGCGTGCCCCCTTTGTGAATGCTCACAGTTACGCTATTGCATTAAAATCCGCCAGCTTTCCGGTAGTTCGCCAATCAAGTCCGTTCCAATTTCGCCATGTACCATCCGGAATCTCATTCGGTACCAGAGTTCCAGTTGGTTTGGTTCGAATGACTTTTTTGTAGCCTGACATTTTTCGCAACCCTTGACGTTACTTCCGTACATCTGAGTTGGATTCCTGGCCACCAATAGTTCCTTTTTACCAACTCCTGGTTTTACATTGTCCCAGGAATGTCCCCAAGAACCGAGTCATGATGAATGCCCATGATTTTTCCTCGTACCTATGTCATGTTACGTAGATCGATCTTCCTGTACTATTCCTTCTGATAACTCGACGACCCACCCTGATCTTTTTCCTGCTAAAGCCTTATTGACTAGATTTCCCGTACTTTTGACTCTTTTTGAAAGATCTAAGATCTCATCTTCGGGCATTTTCCAGTTTTGTTGATCGAAAAAAGTTCCGGCTTAGAAGTACTGAAGTTCGCGTTTGGTCATTTTCCCCCGTCTCATGATTGGCCATCGCTGGACATGCATCAGGCTTCCCCATTTGACTTTCCAGGTCGATGGACTCAGGGGTAAAATCGTACTCGATAATTCACGTTTCCATCGGGGCTTGTCGGCGGTTCAACTTCTGGGGCTTCTTGAATACGGCAGATTTTGATGATCTGTGTAAATCTCGAAGGATTCTGCTGCTCCCCATTAGGTTTGCCGGCATCTGCAAGGGAATCCATGATAGCCATCATTTCCTTATCGTGATCTCATAATTACGTTCTGTTTCATTAAGAGATCTCGACCTAAAGGCGTGTGGACCACCATTTACCGTCTGTTTTTTTGTGATAGCAACGGCTCCGGTTGCATAGTCCCATGATCCGCTTCTACACGGAATTGTCCCTGATGCCCTTGTATGGTCAAAACTACTATCCTCGGCAATTCTACTTCTTGGATTCTTCGAATGCCTTGCAGTTGTACTCTGTCCATTCCCATTTTGTTGTTTCCCAGGTGAGTGAAGACCATGGTTTGGCTATTTTGACTAACCCTCGAATGAATCGTCGTAAAAGTTTGCAGAAACCCAAGAAAGATGTTACTTTCTTTCTTGTGTTTCCCGCACTTTCCCAATCTTTTAACCGCCTTACTTTCTTCGGGTCCATGCGTACTTGTCCGTTCCCCCCACAAAAACTTCCAGATACTCAACGACGTCGTTCGAATTTCAATTTCTCGGTCTCAGATATAACTTATGTTTCTCGGTAATATGTCTAATACCCTTTTTACAATTGATTGATGTTCTTCGTTGTATCCGTGAATATTAAAATGTCCCCGTCCAAGTATACATGAACGTGTCCCTCGTTAATCAAGTCCCTCCATTATGGTGGTTCATGAAAGTCTTAAAGGTCCGGGGGAATTTGTGAGTCCAAGAACATAACCGTTGTGCTCAAAGATCCCGATTAGTTCTAGAAGGCCGCCTTCCACTCATCACCATCCTTATGTTCGGATATTGTTATATCCCCATCGAACATCCATTTTAGAAAAAACCTTGGATCTTTCAGTTTATCGATGAGTTTCCTGAATGAGCGGCAACGGATATTTTTCTTTTATCGTTGCTTTCATTCAGTTCCGATAATCCGGACTGGTCGAATCTTCGTCTTCTTTTTTACGAAGAAAGAATGGTGACGCCATAGTGAACTCCGACGTTCTGATTCGTCCAGATTTCAGGTTTTCCTTGTAAACTCAATCCAATACTACTTGTTGCCGGCAGGGTTAATGGATATACTTTTGCATCACCCGGTGTTAGTCCCGGCTTCAATTCCAATTGCAATGGTCCGCAGGTCTACGTTCCGTTAGATTTTTGGAAAATCGGCTTCGTCAAAGCCACTTATACTCTTTGACATACTTCGCTGCCTTTGACTCCGTCTTTTTCTTTTCCAAAAGTACATACTCCTGATATATCCGTCCCCAATTCAGGGTAAACACCTGTCGCCTTCTTCGAGTTCTTGGATCTCAGCCTCAGATTCGGGTTTTAGAAAACGGTAATATAGCCCACTTCTTGGACAATCGGTCAAGTCTCAAGATTGAGTCATTCAATCTGATGTTTGGATTATGACGTCTTACCAGTCTAGTACCTAAGAAAATGTCCGTTTTTCCTAAAGTGGTAACAGCGAGTTCCAATGCGTTCCGCATGATCTCCTATTGCCAATCTGACTTCCGACGATCCTTCCTTCGATTGAGGAACCGTCTTCGTTTAAGGTCCATCTGCATTATAACCGTCATCCTGATTGGTAGTTTCTTGACAGTTAAAGCCGTGCTTCTCTACGAATTCTTTGTTTACGTAACGGGCGACTGAGGCGGGCAGGAAGGACTGGCCGTTGGGGGGGGCTAGAAGAGTGACGGGTTGCCGGCGTGGGCGACGGGCGGTCTGGCGGTAGGGGGGGGCGGGTGCGGGGGGGGGACGGTTGGGGTGGGGGGGGGAGGGGCGGCCGGACGCGACGGTGTGCCAGAGGGCGACGGGGCAGGCGGGGAGGCAGGGCGGGTTCAGACGAGGAGGCGCGGGCGCGGGTGGACGCGGCGCGCTCAGGAGCTCGGATGCTGGAGCGCTGCCGGGGGGGGGGACGAGCGGGAGAACGGCGGGGCGGGGAGTGGGTGAGACGGGGCTGGGGGCGAGTGGACGGCACCGGGGGCGGGGGGAAAGGTGGCTGCGGACTGGGCGGAGGGGTAGCGTACGGGCGCGTTGACCGGGCGGGGTTGGCGGACAGGGGGTGGGCGTGAGAGGCGGGGCGCTGGGGAACGAGTGCGTTCGTGGGAGGTTGGGCCGCAGGGTGTGCGGTTGGTTGGGGTGGACGTGAGGGGGGGGTGGTGGGAACTTGGGTGTGAGGGGGTGACTGCGTGCCGTTGGGGGAGTGGGCGGCGGGGCGCCGTTGGGGCGAGGCGAGGGCTTGGGTGGGGGAAAGCGACTTAGTGGGGCTGGCGGGGCGGCCGGAGGGGGAGAGGGAGGGGTCGCAGAGTCCGGTGAGGGCGGAGGACGGAGCGCGGGGGAGCGGCGGGGTGAGAAACGGGGTACGGAGGGTGGGGGACGGGACGGCGGGGTGCGTGGTCGCGGGGGGGGGCCGGACGGGCGGTGACCGACGCGGACCGGCTGGCGGGGGCCGGGCGCTCATGGACTGGCGGCGCGGGGCGACGGTGGGGGGTGCGCGACTCGACGCTGGTCGGGAAGGGTGCGCGGAACACGACGGGAGGCGGACGCCGCTGCGGCGGGGGGGGGTTTGCTGCGGGGTGGCGCGGGGGTGACGGCCGGGGTGGACGACGGGGTGTACGGGGGTAGGTTGTCGGGGGCGGGGTTGAGGTGACGGACGGAGTCGACGCGACGGATGTTGGGAGGGCGGGGACGGGTGGGGCGAACGGGCGGAGGGCGCAAGCGCGGGCGCGCGGCGGGGGGATGGGGCGTGGCGGGAGGAAGGGGGGCGCCGTGACTCGAACGTCGGGGGGGGAGGGCCGGGCGCGTGGGAAACACTTTCGGGGTTGGTCGGGGAGAGGGTACGGCGTGGGGGTGGGGTCAAGGGCGCTGACGGGGGGCTAACCGTAGGTCGCGTGGGGCGGCGGGCGGCGAACTTGGCGGCGACTGTGTCTGCGTGTGCGGCGGACTGTGGGTCCTGCGGCGGGGAGACGGCGGCTGCGAGTCGCCGGGGGGTAGGGTCGACGGACGGGCGGTATGTGACTGTGGGCTCGGGGGGTGGCGTCGGGCTGGGCCGTACTGCCGGGGGGGGACTACCGTCGACTGACGAGCGGGTGGGGACGCTAAGGGCGGGGACGTGGCGGGGGGGGGCTGTGGTGGCCGGCGGGGGGTCGTCGGAGGGCGCGTGCGCGGGGGGCCGTGGGGAGGGGGGTGGGGCGACTCGACCAGTGTGGTGCCGGGTGGTGGAGTCGGCTGGAGACGACGCCCGCCGGTGGCGCGGGAGGAGTGAAGCGCAAGAACCCGTGATCACTACAAGTACTGCCGCCGTCCTCAATTTGTTTGCCACTTTCTTATGTCTTCGATTGTGACCGACATTTGAATCTCGTCCCTTAGTACCTTTCACAAGCGTAAAGATTTTTTGAGCGTCTTTACGGCTGATACGGCTTCACTAATATTCAATGACCTAATTTGGGCAACCGTTGCTTCCGATGCTTCCCTGGCCCGACAGGTTGGCATCCATGTTTTCAAGATTCCCACCGCTCGTTCTGACTCATCCTCTCTTACTCTCTGCGCTATCCATTCTGGTGAATTCGGCGGATATCTCTCTCTCACAGGTTTTGAATCGGTCTTTGTAGATGCTGACGCAAATTTATTCTCAGGGTGCGTAAATACAAAATGAAATTTGCTATCTATGTGATCTACACTAGATTGTTCCGATTCTGACTCAGAAGGACCTGTAATCACTTCTGAGTCTTGACAAAACCCGTGTCCGACTTCAACCAGTTTAGGAACCAGCTCGGTGGCTGTTCCTCCTTCTTTTCTTCTTCTGTCACATTTATCTGCCGCACTCTCTGTTCCTTCTTCAATGGGCAATCCCGGGACATGTGTCCCTTGACTCCGCAATTGAAACATAACCCGGTTTTTCGGGCTACATCCAGATCCATGGGTTTACCTATGCCCCCAAAGGTCGTTCCTGTGGCGTCTTTACGGTCGCCACCACGTGCCGCGTTCTGCGGGCTTGTTTCTCTTGGCACAAAGGCCGCTCGGTTCTGTCCAAGATGCTTTCGCATCTCCTGGCGCCTGCGCCACAAGTGATCAATCTTGATCACTTTATCTTTCCACGTTGCGTAATTCGTCGGCAACGTGTCTTGCGAGTAGATTGCATCAATAATTTTGTCATTGACGCCCTTCTCGATAATTCTGACTACGTAAGGATCGTCCTTCTTGTAGTCGGCCTCGGTCAACAGTATTTCCAACTGCTGGAAATACTCCTCGGCCGTTTCAGTGCCCTGTCTGAGCACTTCGATCTTCTCTTGGGCTGCTCGCTGCAAACCCGAATCCAAGAACGCGATGTTCAAATCTTGTTTGAACTCAGCCCACGTCTTTTTCCATTTCTCTTCTTCTTCGTTGTAATGGGTCTCGTAATAATTTTGAACCCATCCATCTGTGTTCTTGCCATTCATGTAAGAAATAGCAACATCGATTCTCTCATTATCGGAGTCGATGTTGTTCTTCTTATCACGAATGAACATGAACAATCTTCGTCGCCATACTTTGAATTCACCTTTGGCTCCAGTGAAATTCTCAGGCTTGTTCAAAAGAGATCTTCCTTTTGGTGTTTCGTCGGACATTCTGATCGGTGATGGAGGTCGGGTGGAATATGGAGATGATGTAAGGGATCTGTTTGGAGGTGTGGTAGGTGATGCGGGATTCGAATTGAAAAGGTCGTCAAGGTCGTTTGAAAACCAAGACGTGGTGATTTGTTCAAAGTCGTACCGTCAGTAACCTCACGAAGAGATTTCGGGTACTTGTTTGAATAGGAATGATGATATTTGGTTCTAAAACCACACTCTTCTTGATAGTTCAACTGGGCCCTCCTTTCTAGGATTGGAGCGACGTCCCCAGCACAAAGACCCGTCTCCGAAGATCAGGAATCGATGTCTTATGTCTGCCAGTACACAGTCGGACTCAACGTTACTGTTTTGTACTATAGGCGACGTGAACTGGACTGAGTGTAGTTTTCTAACCGAACAGAAACTCGGTATCAAAGGCAAATGCCCAAGGAAAAAGGTTTTTTAGCGTATGAAGGTCGGGATTCACTTACAAGTCGTAAAACGACGTGCAAGGGCAAGCTTGATGAAAATGGTATGTGAAGTCGGGTGAGTTTGTTTGAAGCTTCGATCTTATGTTAGCGACCCGAGTTATTACTCAAGTGACTTCACACAGAATCTAACTTCTTACAAAGAAGATAAGAAGACAAGCAAGAGAGATAGGATTGAGAAGAAAGTAGCTAAGTACAGGTTTAACTCGAGGAGATTAAACTAGATCGAAGCTAAAGAAGTATTCTACAAAAGAAGTGTTCTTATATACGTAAATAATACCCTAAACCCTGGGTTGTAACCCTTGACTAATTAACGTGTGTATACCATGATTTATCCATGAGTTACGATCGCCTCAAGATATACATGTTATGATCTCGATCGCCTGGTGTTCTGTGCGTGTCTAAGATCATTGTGCTGTCTACATGCGTAATTAATATAACCCTAGATCTGAGTAATACGATACTATCTACTGATAATAAAAGTGTCTACATGTACAAACAGTTGATAAGATAAGATGAAAAAGAAAAAGAATACATTGTTCGTAACATTCTTTCTCGTGAAAAAAGATAAGAAAGAATATTTATTTGTTACAACACTAAAAGGCTTTTTTATCACAAATAGATTTGCTTTCTCTTAAAACTATCAATTTTTGTAATGAAGAATAGTATT
Source organism: Omphalotus guepiniiformis (assembly GCA_028554645.1). NCBI lineage: Eukaryota > Fungi > Basidiomycota > Agaricomycetes > Agaricales > Omphalotaceae > Omphalotus > Omphalotus guepiniiformis. The sequence continues at coordinate 777,654 of JAQOOI010000058.1, forward strand.
CTCTATCATCCAATATTGATTATTTTTTTGTCCAGGAAACAAAATGGGTAATGATTCGATATGCGGCCAACTTCCTGATCTCCGACACTTCAACCATCAGTTCCGCTGAGAAAGTTGTATTCCAACTTTGCAGTGTGTGGTTCAATATCGTCTGTACAACTCAAACGACATTCATGTAGCAGCCACCATACCTCTGTGATATATGTAACACGTACGGGGCTCCATATTCCCATAGTGATGAGGGTGACACTGATCAATCACCGATGCTCCCTGAGTTTTGTGTCTGTGTGTTCTAGGAAGCATTTTACTCATTTTTTCTTTCTTTCGTTTAGCTTCATTGGCGAGAGAAATCTTCAAAAGCTGTCTATGCTATTACTACGTATACTAGCACAGGCGTAGTGTATATGCAGTTTGCACAGTGACGTCATACTATAGTATATTATCGGGGTTGGAGAGCGTTGGAGAACGCCGTAAACATTGTGAGATTGGGCATCATGAAATTCGGCATCATGAAATTCGGAGCCATTCATTCTTTGCGTTTTTACCACCATCTGTGAGCAGCCCAGGATGTACTCCCAGTTTCAACAAAACTCCAGCTCTGACCTTCAAAACTATTACGACTCTGCTCTAGTATGCCCTTTTCATCATACTTCAAAGATACAATTCTGATTCATTTCTGTTCTTTGTGTTCGGCTTGTAGCCTCAGGCTGCGCGTCCTCTATCCGGTTATAATACCCATTCAGCATCTTTGTCTGGTCAAGATATACCTCTCCGTTCTGCGTCTACTCCTACGGAACCCTATCAGGATGTACCTGTTCTACCACGTAGCCGACCTCATTTTGGCGACCGAAGAGGGGAGTTTTGGGATGAACCTGTTTCAGCTGGCTGGGCAGAGAAGGGTGCAGGAAATGGCAAGAAAAGGTGGTTTGTAAGTTGATTACCCGATTGATACGGCAAGAAAGTGGCTCCACATGACCGTATAGGTTATAGGAGGCGTCGTCGCTGTTGTAGTCATTGTCGTTGCTGTCGTCCTCGGTGTCGTTCTGTCAAGAAAACGTTCCTCATCGTCGGATTCTATTTCGGGCGACCCAAGTAACTTTGCGAAAGATTCGAGACTTAAGAATTCGTTCTACGGCATTGCGTATACCCCGGCAGGATCATTATACCCAGATTGTGGAAATAAGCTATGTTGGTGATAATTATCTGAGTACTCTGTCGTCGAATCTCAAGAACCATTCTTTAGCGGATGTTGTCACAGATATCCAACTTCTCTCGCAGCTAACAACGGTGAGCATAGCTGTTCTTCCTGCATTCAGTGCTGTCACTCTCCAGTAGCGCATTCGTCTGTACGGCAGTGATTGCAATCAAACCGCACTCGTTGTAAGTAGTTGTGGGGTTTGATGACCGTTATTTCACATATTCACCGTAATGACATTCAACTCTGTATCAGCTGGAAGCCATCAAACTTACAAAAGTCAATCTAACGGTCTACATAGCCAACTACCCTCAAGCCAGTGACAACGGTGATGCTTATAATCGCCAAAAGGATGCCATCAAGTCCGCTATACAGACCTATGGAACTGACCACATTGCTGGTGTGACGGTCGGGAACGAGTTCATTCTCAAGTGCGTTCAGGTCGCAGAAAGGCACACTCCCATCCAACGTTCATTGATTTCTTTATTTTCACGTATAGCTATTTGAATGCAAACGGCGGTACAAAACCAAACGATGCTGTCGGAAACCAAGGCGCCAATATCCTGACAGGCTACATCAATGACACCAAGTCGATGCTTTCAGATCTCAGTGTTTCTCTCAAGGTTGGCAATGCAGATGCTGGGGCCTACTTCAACGATCTCGTTCTGCAAGATGTAGACTACGGGGTATGTATTCTCAGTTGCCTAGATCATTTCCTGTTTGACTTACTCATATATAACCGGGCATCACGGTAGATGGCTAATGTTCGTTACTCATATATAACCGGGCATCACGGTAGATGGCTAATGTTCACCCTTGGTTTGCGAACGTTAGTATTGACGAAGCCGCCGGATGGACGTGGGATTTCTTCCAGACAAATGATGTAGATCTTGCGAACAGTTTGTCCAACAAAGCGGAAATGTCGATTGCAGAGACAGGTGAGATCATGTTGTCTTTGAGCCTACTTGATCTCTTCCTGATGGACTGCGCGGGTCAATGATCTACACAGGTTGGCCCTCGGTGAGATGAATGTTATTCTTGACGATTTATTGTGGAATGATTTTAAACTTTCTTTGTGAAGGAATCTTCCGACGAAGGTAATGAATCGAATGGACCGTCTACGGCTTCAGTAGAAAATTTACAGGTAGAAATTCAATCCAGGAACCGCTGTGTCTGATCTGCCTGATGTCGCTGACCCTCGATCTCCTTAGAAATTCCTCGACACATTCGTTTGTCAAGCCAATGCCAATAGTACAGAATATTACTTCTTCGAGGTACGTGCATATACACTGCGAGCATTCGTCTTGAATGAAAGATAAACACTGTGATTTGACAACAGTTCTTCGATGAAACATGGAAAGACCAGATGTACGGTGGTGTGGAGGTAAGAAGTCTTTTCTTGTCTTTGGTGATCTTGTAGGTTTTGAATCTTTGAGCGTAGGGTCATTGGGGTTTGTTTTATTCAAAGTACGTGTGCCAGCCTTATTTATCCATTTACCCGCTGTATTGCTATCGGTTACTAACGCAAAGTTTGCCATATACGCGGCGCTGAAACTTACAGTCGAACATTGAAAGCGGTCACCATACCAGAGTGCTCGGGTTCGGGCTCGTCTTCGTAATTGCCGGACATCGAAATCTGACTAACATCTTTACTTACCAACATCTTTACTTAATTACAATCTGTGATGCTGTGCATGTACTTTGTATTTTCTGTCATCTTACCTTTACATATCGACATCGTTTATTTAGATTTAGCGCAGCTTTTGTCATTCCCTTCCAGATTTTCACTTACTAATCCAGGACACAAGCCTCGCAGGCCTACGGAGGACTACGTGTAGGCACTGCGGACAAGCTAAAGATTTCGGTTTGTGATCATGATGAACTCCTAGTAACGTTGATTCGGAACACAGATTGAATCATTTCTGCTGTATTCCATTCGGTCTCATCTCCGCGAAACAGGAATGTATCTATCCCGGGCTTAAGGATGATACCAGATTGACTTTATACCAAATGGCGCTTCATTTGTTTTTTGTTTTTCATGTATCATACATATTCAAAACCCAATTACCGACGCCTCCGACGCTCTACCAGTAATTCGTAAGTATCTACATACGTTTTGTAAATGGGTATTTCGGCTCATATCCGTGAAGCAATGTAAACTTATGTATTGGATCGTCTACAGTTTCGCGTATACTGATAGTTTTATTTTACATACAGTATAGTCCATCTCAAGCTAAATACATGACTCGATCGACTGCCCCTACTGACTTTTTGTAAGTGAAAAGATCCGGAAGCAATCGCGATATACCTGTGCATGTTGTAGACGCCTGGAGGCGACATTTTTTATTTGCGCGTACCATTGACGTCCTACCCTTTTCCATCAGAACGTCTTAGGATTATAGAAGAGGCGGTATCCTGCGTCGGTGAGACTTTGAAGGTCAAAGTCAACGTCAAAGTCAATAGAGTCGGCAAAGGATATCAGTATTTAGCGTGTATGTCCAGATATGTCGTTGTTCCCTGAAGTACTTATTATGCATTAGCTTCCGTAAAATCTGGCGCCCCCTGAAAATCACAGCAATTTGACAAACGTCCGTCCTATGTTATGTATGTGTTCGGAGATGTGTCACTTTCATATGTCGCCCGGCTTAGGCCGTTCAATACATATCAAGTGTGGTCTCGACTCTCGAAAGTGAGATGAGGCGATAAGATAGAGGGATTCTATTCGTTCCTTTCTGCAAGTATGTCAGTATCTTTCTAGCCGTTCCGGCGGTACTGGGACTTCCCAAGGTCCAGTTGTAAAACACGTAAATGAGGCTCTGTGTCGAGTCGGGGTAAATGCTTGTGAATGATGGCGCTGAACACATTTCAAAAGTGTTGAAGGCTCGGCCCCCGAGGACTTGAATCTGTTGGTCCTACGTATCAGGTCTTTCCCTGTAGTATCATACGCCGTCATACGCCGTCACGGCGCACATACGTATAACCGAATTGTGACTTCCAAGTTGTACCAAGGTGTACCTAGCGATGAACGTAAGTATATCTCGCATGCAGAATGAATGAGCAGGTACAGACAGGTACCTTACCTTCATTGGTCATATTGAAGGCGTGCTGTGCAACGCTTAATGTATATCCGAAAGGTCTCGTTTGGCAGCGTTTGGCCTGGTTGGCTACACAGATTTATTTGTGGTTTTGTGTGCCTCTTACGCACTGAATTCGTTAGATCGCCGGGCGCCTGTTAGAACACCGTCGTAGGTCCGAGATTGTCGCGCTTGAAATGGAGGAACGAAAGCGTTCATCGTTCGTCCGTACCTCAAACACGTAGGATCGGCAGTCAGGTAAGCATAAAACATCTCAGTTTTCTCTAAGGAGTCATAGTAGGATTTACCGCTGTTTAGCATCATCGTTTGACCGTACCCCTAGACACGGGTTGTCCTTGGACTGGTACTGCAGAGGCGGGCACCGGTCTCCGCTGATACGGTATCAACATTCAGTGATGGGGCATTTGGAGTCTGAGCCCAGTCAAAGTGCAGTCATATCCATCAGACTTACCTCCGGGGGCACCTCCGACAAATGATAGTGGTGAGGCTACTGGCGGCTTGGGGGGTATCATCCAAGTATCATCATATGAGCAACCAACTGTCGAGTACTTGCCTGAGTGCTGGGAAGTAACGAGCATAGCCGAATTAAGAGTTCCTAGCGCTATCATTTCACTGCACTGAGTAACTCAAACCTCTTGAATACTCTGTGAATGTTAATGAATGCTCACTGTGATGACGTTGCCAGCGGTGAATGCCCGCCACATTTCGACTTTTTGGTTCTCCTCCGCGCTCTTTCAGAAGCGCTTCAACAGTCATACGAAGTCAGATTGCGGGCCCGACCAGCTTTTACCACTAGTGTACTTCGGAATCAGCGCTGTGAGTCAAAGTGTACAAAAACCAAGGATTGCGAACTTTGGAATTCCGATGTACCATCAAGCTGACTAAGCGGCATCTCACGTGTACTCCCACCGACGCGTTTCAAACTTTGTTTTCGTTGTTGAGTTTTAGTTTCTACCTGACAGCCATCGCCGATAGCGCTGACCGAACTCGACAAATGGCTAGAAGCTGTACGTGTCGGAGGCTGCTGTCCATCGAATATTCCTGAGCATGTACCTGCTACATCTAACCTCATCCCCCCATCGTAGGCGAAAGGCGCCATGGAGTACCTGCAATGATCCATGTTCGAGCGTTTGGGTTTCACGGCACCGGGAAAGGCTATGCTTCATGTTCAAGTTGGGAGTGACTCGCCCTTCAAGCGGCCAGATATCCACCAAATACCACTCCTACAGCATTTTACTGTAATTGGGTTGACATATCAGTGGGCTATTCGCCCACCTCAAGTCCCGACAAGCACAGTCCATTCCTGTTGAGATGTATCCGCTTTCGGATTGGCTATGACTCCATTCCCCTCGTTTTGACTCGCAACGCTTTTCTCTACGTTTTAAGCTGTATAAAATGATACCTTCCTGTCGATACTGAGCTTCATTCGTTTCTCTCCCTACTCACAATGACTCTCTTATCACATCTATCTATCCTCTCTCAAAGCAGCAAGAGATATCCTAATCTCCCAGCGTTCAAAGTCCCGGCCGCTGGATCGACGCCTGATTCCCTTGAATGGGAACCCATTTCCTATAAACAGTTCTACGACGACGTGGAACTGTTTGGTAGATACTGGGCACATACTCTCAGGGGCGCTAACGTTCCTGAACGATCTGTAGTAGGACTATGGTAAGTACTTGAAATTCGTCATCGTTGTATTTGATCATTAACATAATCAAATTGCAGGATTGGCGGGTTCACCTATATCGATGTACTCCACATCTACGGTGTCTCCAGAGCTGGCTACATACCTCAACTTTTCAGTCTACGACTGCCAAATCCAACCGTCATCTTCGAGCTGTTGGAGAAAGCAAAAGCATCAGCTTTAATATGCGACTTTACAACATTCGGAATCGCTAAAGATAGCCCATTACCTGTGTTTTGCACACCACATGTGTCTGATATCGACAGCATAGTATCTGGTGTGGATGCACCAGTAATATCTGCTGTTGAGGGTCATGAGATTGCGTTCTACTTTCACACCAGCGGTTCGACTTCTGGAAGTCCTAAACTCGTGCCTTGCAACTACCGCTGGCTAGACGCCGTGGCTCGGAAAGCCAGCCAGCTATGTGTCCCAAAGAACCCAGAGCGTCAAGACGTCACGACATGGATGTAAGTTTCAAACATACGCCTTCGAGTTATTCAGGATCTGACATATCTCTACTCTCACTTTTAGGGGAAGTATGTGCCATATCGGTCAGACGACCTGTAAGTGATCTTATCAGATTGTTTTTCCTCAATGTTAACATTTTTTTTCTCAGTGCTTATCTGTATAATGCAATACGGTACTTGCATCACTCAACCGAGCAAACTACCGTTCTCGTCTGAGGAGCTGAAGGCGATGGTTCACCAGTGTGGTTTGAACCGCCTCTACCAATTTGCTGCCTTTCTGTCAATGAACCTACGGATATCGCGGAAAGATCCCGAACTTCTCTCAGCACTACTGAGCATGGACGAAGTCGTCTACGCTGGGATGGCTCTTCCCCAAGAGGATGAAGACTACGCATACAACTGCGGGATCAAGCTACGGGTAAGTAAAAATCTACTCCATCGTTGAGACAAGACTGACGTAAAACCTTTTTTCAGAACATTTTCGGTAGCACAGAACTAGGCGGAAGTGCGATGTTGTCCATTGGTGGATCTGACCCACGTACCCGGCATCATCTCCGTCCCCTCAAAGGGCTGTCATATAGCTTCGTACCCATCCAGGACTCAACAAATGATGCCCACCAATCCACAGCCCGGTTACTTGAATTTGTTGTCCTAGCAGATTCGGGTGATTGTCCAGATGAATCGTTACGACAGGCTGATGGGAACTTCCACACTGGTGACCTCTTCCAGGAAGTGGGTCCTGGCTCGTATATATTCGCCGGCAGAGACGACGATTGGATCAAATCAGAGACCAGTCTACGATGTGATACTAAGTAGGTTGCCTCCATTATATCGCCATCTTGATTTCGTCGCTGACATGTATTACTTGTATAGGTCAATCGAAGACAACGCTCGGGCAATGTGTGGGAGTCTGATCTCGGAGTGTATAGCAGTTGGGTCTGGTAGACCTTCACCTGTTCTTTTCGTTGAGTCCTCGATGGAAATGGACGAGCAGAAGCTCAAGAGAGAAATATACCGCAAAATCCGACACTTCCACTCGCGGCGGTATGTCCACGAGAGTATCACGTCGGCGAAGATGATTGTAGTCGTTCCCCGAGGCTCACTACCTCGGACAGCAACCAAAGGAAACATTCGTAGGAAGGCGGTTGAGGAGACGTACAAGGCACAGCTCGACGAGTTATACGGCACACAAAAACTATGAAATGGATCGGACTTGGACTCGCCTTCACTTTAATCACTGTAGCATTTCACGGACGCTTTTCATACCTTGTATTGGACGCATACTAATATCTTATTGTACTAAGTAAACTCGGATTTATTAACTTATAGACTTACAAAGGAGGACAATATATACATATTTAGCATACGGATGTACATGTATTTATTTTAATGACTTTAGCACATAATGATTAGCCAAAAAACTTTGCAATGCTTACTGCGTATAGTCTTTTTGTCATGACTCAAGAGGCCCATTTTCTCATTCAGGATACTTTTCACTACGCATGCCGCCGCGTTACTTACTAACTGGCTGTAAAGGGTCTCATGGCGGAGTGCCGGGATGTGCCGGCACGCTCTTGCCGGACGGCAATGATATATACGGACACGTGGAGGAGGAGACTTGCTCAGTCATGCGGTCTGCCACGGTGAACCTGTCTTTTCCATTCAAAAATATGAACTTCTCTGTTCGTGCAATGCCCTCTCACCGACATGTCCTCCCAATCCTCGGCCACGGATGTCCCTCTAGAAAACCCAGAAGTACCGGAAGAAAAACCTACAGAACAAGATGCATTCGACGATGACGACAAATATCAAGTCGAATTAGATTCTCATGAGCATCCGATGCATCGCAGCGCTTTGAGAAAGTGGCTGATTGTGCTTACTATCGCCTCTTCAGCGTTATGTGTCACCTGCGCGTCTTCAACTGTACGTCTTTATTTATTCTAGCATTTCGTTTCTGACATATCCCGAAATTTAGGCATCGTTCACTGAAGATGCAGTTGCGGAAGAGTTTCACGTCTCTCGTGAAGTTACGGTACTTGCAATAAGTCTTTTTGTAGAAGGACTAGGCTTGGGACCTTTAATTGCTGGACCTTTGTCTGAAGTTTATGGACGGAATCTCATTTATAGAGTGTCGTTCAGTCTGTTGTTTGCCTTTTCATTTGCAGTTGCGTTTGCTCCCAATATTGGTGCGTCCTATCTGTCTGTGAAGTTGTCGTCGTATTAATTCGTTTCACAGCCGTGTACTTGGTCTTTAGATTCATAACAGGTTTCTGCGGCTCCACGTTCCTTAGCGTAGCGGGGGGGACTGTCAGTGATCTATTCGATAATAACCACGTCGCAAGGTAGGCCTGTGTTCACAATTTGGCATATCAACTTCACTCACATCTTTTTTTACCACAAGTCCCATGGCTGTCTATACGATATCACCTTTCATTGGCCCTATCCTCGGCCCTCTGATAAGTGGGTACGAAACTGATGCTTCGCTGTTCCGCGAGTGACTTTCCTGACCCGGCCCTTTTACACAGATTCATCAATCAGGTTTGTCCCGGCGTCCATAATTGTCCACGCGTTCTGACGTCCGACCTTGGCAGAACACAACTTGGAGATGGACGTATCGAATGCTTATCATTTGGAGTGCTTTTCAAACACTTTTATTATTTACGGTAAGTTCTACGACCTTCGTCATGAGTCATATGTTGATATGGTCTGCAGATTGTCCCCGAAACCTACGTCCCCGTTCTAAAAAAGTGGAAAGCTGCAAAGTACGACTTTCCCATGTCAAATCGTTTCCTACCTGTGTTGATTTTCCACAGGCTACGAAAGTCTACGGGTGATTCGGCGTACTGGGCACCGCTTGATAAACATGACAAGAACCTTGGAGGTGCTATCCTCGTCAGCTGTTACCGCCCTTTTCGTGCGTTTCACTTGTAACGAAATTATCACTTGAGCTCTGAACTGTACCCCCAAGAGCTGATGCTGTATGACCGAATGGCCCTGTTGTTGAACCTATGGTGAGTAAGGTATTTGTCACGATAGTGGGTAATCTATTTGACACCGTCTGCTGTAGGACTGCCCTTATCCTCGGTATCCTGTACCTAGCCTTTCAGGCCTTCCCTGTAATTTTCCAGACAAATCATGGGTTTAATATGCAATCAACTGGGATGTCGTTTCTGGGGATTGGGTTAGGGATGATAGGTGCGCTTGCTACGCAGCCATTCTGGAATAGGTGCGCATATGAGATTTCGTTATGACGAGTTGACTATACTAATGACCTCATTCATTCTCCAGACGCGTCGCTGGTGAAGCAAAAAAGCACGGCGGCAAAGCGCCACCCGAGGCTTTATTGCTCATGGGAGAAGTAGGAGGTATCCTTGTCCCCCTAGGTATGTTATCATCTAGCCGCCTATTCCCTAGCGCTCCTAAAGAAAGCCCCGCTTCTCAGGACTCTTCTGGCTCGCTTTCACCACCTACCCTCATGTCCATTGGATAGTTCCTATCATCGCTTCAATCCCATTTGGCACAGGCATTTGCTTCGTCTTCACCTCCGTCTTCACCTATCTCGTAACAGCCTATCGCCCAATAGCGGCTTCGGCTATGGCGTCGAACAGTGCCATGCGTTCACTGTTCGCCGCGGTTTTCCCACTTTTCGCTGGGTATATGTATGATGGTTTAGGTACGGTGGGTGCAACTGCGCTTCTTGCGGGGGTTATGACGGTTACTGCGCCTTTACCGTATGTTCTGTCCCTCCTCGTGTCCATTATGGTCGAAGGTTGATTGTTCGTATTTCACTTAGGTTTATATTCCGCCGTATTGGACCTCGATTACGCAAAAAATCTCGTTTCGCCGCGAAGGACTAGAAGGATTTACTTTCGATGTGTAGAAGGAGAGAGGATATACAGTATATGTGGACATGCCGACGCCTTTAATGCCTGTTAACGTTCACCTCCGTGTTATTGGAGAAAAATGGTAATGTCCTTTCAATGGTCGCATTTCTCGCCCTGTGGTGCTAGTCGTTCGAGCTATTTCGCAACAGTGGTAGAGACGAAAGAGGATTGAAGGATTCAAATAAAACTGCCAGCTCAGCGCTCACTGGCGAGCGCTTAGCCAGCAGCTCGAGCGCTTATAAGGCGCGTAGACGCGAACGTTCAGAAAAGTTTCAAAATTTCATCTCTTGGTCTTTTCAAAGTAATGATCTGTTGCTGAGCTTTTTTTGAGCCCGCCGCCGCGCGCAGACCATCAGATAGATGTCGCTGTTACCGCGCTATTCGAACCATTGATTCGGTGAATCTCCGCTGCGGGAACGCGCGTGTTATCGAAACAGAACTTCTTTCAATGGAGGTCAAACGATCAACTTTGCTGTAAAGGAGGCTGTTCAATCCTGCATCTTGTGATCAATTTAGGCTTGAATTGGCCGAATTATGTCGACTTTGCAATCCATACCGAGAAAGACCCCATTTCTTCAGCTTCGATTTGCGATGGGTCATTTCAATGTCCCAAAAGGATACAGGTCTGTGCGCTGTTCAGTTCGACATTTCTGCCCCAAACCAGTTCAACCCACTTTAAGTTCAGGAGACTACTTTTTAACGAAGAAACTCAGTGGGTCCGCTCTTATATTGGCCAAGCCTGTGCGCAGCGACGTTAATCGTTGGGTTGCCATATTCTCGCCGCGGCCAAGGGAATCTCATCATGGCTCGTTCATTCAATGAAGCATTCCCTGGCAGACTCTCATAATCAAGACACCGGCTATAGCATATGCACCTAGGAGGGAAACACTTCAATAATGCAGATCGATATTGCGTAACTTTTTCTGAATGAGTGATGTGCTCTCGGATAGTAACGTCGTGCGTGGCCAGCTCTAGAGGGGGTTAGTAACTCCTATGGGCATAAGACTTGATAGCGACGGCACGCGAAAATTTGGGTATCCTGGCTCAAGCATTAAGCTGCTGCGCCAGCGGTGTGTTACACACGACTCAGACACCCTTATCTTCAAACAGAGTAAACATTAGCGACATAGGCTAAGTATACGCAATCTTACATGGTTCGCCTTTTGACACCGCAGCCGCTTGCTATGGTGCTGGTATGAACGCCGTTAAACATCAGCTCTTGGCAAGCACAGTCCCAGTGATAATTCTGAATTATTGAGCTGAGACCAGGGTAGTGCGCCCTTTATTCCGTGCGCAGTTTCGTTTTAGCACTCGCGGAAACCCTGACACGCCGTGAGCACTTCTAGCTGCATGAGCATTCTCTGACTCCTTGCTCGTGCAGCCGAACAGAGGTCTTAAGGGCCTCAAGAACAAGGACCGCATCCGCCCACTTTGGAGAGATCAAGGAGGTATTGTCTCTGAATCTGGTGCTGCACCCGAAGCTCAGCACAGGGTGTTGTCCTCCGTATAAGAGGCATCTTGATGCTCAAGTCCAGAAGAAAGGTGTCCGGACATACACAGATGTATTGAATGCTTTATGAAAGAGAGCGACGAACATGTCTTTACTATCATTTCTGCATACATACAATCTGTTAATATATGAATGTCATTACGCTTGTCATATGAGTGAAATGATACCTAGATACCAGTTAGACTCACGCTCATATTGGCTTCAAATCGCATACTCGATGTCTTCGGAAAACGACTTGCTGGAGACGGTGGAGGTCTTGCCGTCTGATCGTGGCACCCAGCAGAGCTCAAAGCTGGATATATAACGCAAATCTGGCTCAGATACACGCCTGTGCTATTGTGAGCAAGTAGTAAGGACATGAGTACATGCATGTACCGAACGAAGGAATAAATTAATAAGAAAACACACCTGTTGCTATCGATTGGGTTCTTGCTATCGATTGGGTTCTCCCAAGATACAAGATTCACTTCAATTCTCTTTTCAGCTTCCCGGAAACCTCATCCAGCGAGAACAATATCTGCGAAACATTTGACAAGATGCCCTTCCGATGCACAGCTGTGAACCAAAGATGTCGGGCCTTCACTGTCTTCCGATGAATTCGCAGTCAAAATGGAACCCATTACCATCTAACAGGGGAGAAGGTCATCAATTGGTTCTGGGCGTAGAAAGACAGCCTAGGCAAGCGTTAAATTTGTGGTCAATATTTTCTTATTAGTTGAAAAGCGACTCCTTGGGGACGCAAATATCGCGAGTTCACGTACTTTCACCGATTCCACGCAATTGTCGTTTAAAAACTCTCTTCATGGATCACGTCTCCCTGATCTCTGAAATATTTGGGCTGTCGTTGCAGTTAGGATTATAATATTATGGTCCAAGTGAGAAGGCGTTTGCTCGGCAGCGACCGGCCGGCCGGCCACTGTTTTTTGATTGGTCCCTTCAGCAGCGCTCAACGCCACCAGAACCTAACCAGAACTGAGCTGTTCTGAACGTACTTCCATCATCATATGGCCAAAATGCCCACAAGCTCGCCACTTGGCTCCTGTTACATTTCAAATATCGAAGGTTCGCTCACACGAGACTCCTATTCTGCTTTGACTGATGCACTTCAAGTATGTTGTCTGTTTATGTACAGCTTCATTCATCTATTGAAGTCTTCCATTTGGTATTCACTTACAGGTTTCTAAGGAGACGGAATGCCAATCTATGCGATGACTATGACCGGAATATCTTCAAACACCGTACATACATACTTGATATCTCTCAAACGAGCCCACATAAATTGCCCGCAGACCCTTCCATCGAACTCGAATTTCCGTGCCCTACACTGGCTCGTGATTAGCGTGTGAGGGGTGGAAACCTTACTTCGCAAATGTGAGTACATACCGAACATATAACACCCATCAAAGGCAAATCAATCCAGGTGCCCTCAAATGAAGGCTATATTGAGACCAAGCCGTATGCTGTTGCCGAACAAATATCAGCACATGCCAGCAGATGCCAGCCATCTTTCGAATGTTGTACCTAAACCTCTCACATCACTATCCGTTTTCGTGCGACATGTCAGCCTCGATATCTCCAAAAAGCTGCTTCGATACTTCCTTGTCAGGGTTCTTTCGACACGCATGTACAGCTGCCGCTCAGACGGACTTATGGCATCAGTAAACAGGCCCAAGCTTTATCTTATTTAAAAAGCATTTGTGGTCTTGATGATACTCACCCATACTCTCCGACCGTGTCCGACGTTACGCTAGGTGACGGTCCTCGACATGAGGCTGGTAGACCCAAGGACGCGACATGTCTCTCTCGTCTCGCGTCTACTACTTCCAACCATGATTTTGTTTTTCTTCCTTGTCAATATCTATACAATGCATGGTGCGAGGTTATTGGAAAGCATGTCTAGTCGAGGCGGAGAGGATAGGATGACTGGCGACGCAGGACGGACCCAAGAGGTATGTCAGTTGCGTAATACTTTGTCTTCATATTGACTAATCTAACGTTCTTGCTAGTCGTCTATCGTTACATTCACTAGCGCTTCAATAGGTTGTCTTCACGCATGCGGCAGTGCCAACCAGACACAAACCCCACCACATTTCCTAAGCTGCACGTTAGGGGATGCCCCTAAATTACCATCGCCGCTTCGCGTCCCATACTCCCTCTTCTCGGAGTTCGGAACTCACATGAGGACTATAATTACCCGTCTTTCTTGGTTTCTGGACCCTGGCCTTGATACGATGGCATTCCGCTTCGGAAAGGTCAGTAATATATCCTTATTATGCTCACCAATTTAACGGGTCTTACCGTTAATGCTGCGTCTTCTAGAATATTGCGGGGAAGATAGTGCGATGGGTACCGTACAACAATCTTCTCGGATCTGAGCTTGCGGGAATTAGGCAGCAGGCATCGGACAGTCAGATGTCGAACGATTATGATACGTTCTGGCGTTCAGCGATTGTATCCAATGATGTGTTTGGTTCATAGATGTGTAGATTTTATATGGGTTGATCGTTTTCGGTATCGATGGTCAAGGTTTAATATTAGTGCTGTATGTATAATAGAATATTGGTGTACCAGAGTTACCATATGGTACGATTCAACGAGTGAATGCTCGCGCAACTCTCTCCACTTCTGCTTTGGTAGGGCTAGTACAGTGTTTTGTATTTAGAACACTGTGTATAACGAAGCGGCTGCATCGAGGTATCACTTCGACATCCGTACACAAAAAAACACTGGACGATGTGGACAGACTGTATTGCACTGTACAAAAGGAATTTGCCTCATACTCGCAGATGAACACTACTAGTGGTCAAAAGCAAGTGGTACATGGACAGAACGATAAAACCCCAGGGCTTTTATCAATCACGATGGCATCTGCAGTGATCAAAAAATGTATTCGCAGCCGCTAGGCTTAGCTGTGAGTACTGAGTGATCAGAACGATGTGATTTCCCTTTCCTCTAAACGCCGTCGCACAGGCCTCAGAGCCGAGACTCGTAATCTGCCCCTTCCAAGTTCGACTCGTCCCTCGACTTCCACATTGCCCATCGCCTTGTCAAGACAGAAATTGTCGTCTATCTTCGAATCCTTGAACGTCTGTCTCTGCAATGCAGTTAATGCGAGGGAGAGGAGGGTTCATTGGGATTGCCGATTACCAGACTAGTAAAGATGAGGAAGATGTAGCGGCATATGAAGGTATGGCCAGACGTTGAGGAATACAGAGGAATACGCGTGTATGGGGTGGTAGGGGGCTCGACTTCCTCAGGTCCCAGGAGTCAAGATGCAGATGAAGTCTCGGACTATGTGAGCTAGGCGACCCCCTGCAACCCCTTTGCCGCGGCGGTAGACGCCAGACGACCTAAAAGAAGTTCATCTCAACTGATGTTGCCCTTGCTTCGCGAAGGGAAGCGTACCCTCGATGGAGTAACCATGAGAAAAGAGGCACCCATTATGTGGTATGCGCGTACCTGCCTGTACCTGCGCACCAGCTGAGGAACCTGACACTGAGGTATTCTGCAAACTCGGAGCACAAAGAGTGCTGTGAGGCGGTTGTTGATTAAGGATGGTGAAAATCGCGAGCACTGGTGATACAGTTGTTGGACGAAACCCTTTGACTAGATAGTCAAGATACAGAGTGAATAGGGATGGATCGTGGGGACAGTGAATGTCCTTGGCCTATACCACAAGAGGCCGCGGAGGAGTTAGGTCCCAAAATTCCCAAAATGGCTTCTCTGAATGCCCTGTCCATGAGACGCGTTCACACCCAGTCCTCCGTGACACGAAGCCCAAAGGTTCATCACTTGGGGCAGCGCCAAGGAAAACTCAGCGGAGGCGGATCTGTGTAGAAAAGCTCTCGCGCTTGTCGTAGAGTGTGATGGGATATATGCTGTGTTGGTGAAGAGAGTCGGTCGGATATGCTGTCTTGGTCAAGAGAGTAGATGATGGTAGATGATGGTCCATTTTCGGGTTATTTTTCGGCAACGCCAAGGGTCTGATAAGAAGAATACGAAGGGCGGGAATGACGATTGCAATTGTCCGTTCATCTTCCCTTTCCCGTACTCTGCATACTCGAAATTCGGGCCTTGCTCTCCCTTCTCAAGCTTGTTCGAGCCATATCCCAACCATCCTTCTCGCTTTCGAATCCTAGTGCTTCGGACGAAGGTACAAATCCATGCTGCGCAGAGGGCAAATAGTGTGTCGATGATAAGGTCGAAACTGCGAATGTCCACGCATGTTGAGTCTGACGTAGACGAGGGGTGTGTTACGCTAGGGTGAGACAGGAATACACACAGTGAGATAAAGTGTCGGCATTTACGTTGGTAGGGGTGACCAAAATATCATATATTCGAATGAAGCGTCCATGAGGTATGGCGTCTCGGCAGTAGGAGCGGGAGGTGTTGATGACACGTACGGCATCGAGGCAGCAAGTGGCGTCAATGCATGCGGAAGGAAGGGAGTCAATGCATGCGGAAGGAAGGGAGTCAAGAGAGCGATGGCTTGTGGCGTTTTCGGATTATTCCTATCACAGTGCGCGCACCACGGCTGAGCAGCTACCAAAGACATCCTAGAAGAAGATCAAATCGTGTGCATATCAGTCACCAAAAGAAAACACTAACCTCTCCACACTTCATCCCCAACCAACCACCACGCGACTCCCTAGCTCTTACCCGCTGCCCATGTCCCCACCCTCTGTATCTTTATCTCGTGTATCTTTGACCAAATCCCACTAGCATTCCTATCCCTAAACCTCCCGCCATCTCTATCCCGTTCTCCACCTAACGACACACGAGGACTATAACTACTCCCCGCTCTCACCCATGTCCGTTCCGCTGTTACTGTTCCGGCCGTAACGCCCGTGGACCCGAGTGTTGAATAAACAAAGTTGGGTCGGAGGCGTGCGGGACCTCTGTTCGATTGTTTCGGTGGTTTTAAGGGGAAGGACGGGCTTGACAGGCCCGAAAGAAGCAGAGTTGAAGTTCGGCAGGAAGAGGATAGGAAGGTCAGATTGTAGGAATAGGAGGTGTATCCTCGTTCTCGCCGTTCTCTTGCAATGTTTTACGAGAATGGTGGAGGACTATTCTGGGTTGGGAGAGGGCGTGGTGCTATGTCGCGATAACAGGAGCGGGCCTTTTCAACGGGGCTTGATATGATACGAGAGGTCGGGGTGGGAGAGAAGATAAGGGTGGTGGCGGATGTTTAGGCAGAGAAGGAGTGGAAGCAAGGGAGAGGGATTGCGAACGACTTTTCAAATCGCTTGTTTGGAGTGCAGCTCGGAGAAAAGAGGAGGTGAAGGTTTTGGCTTTTCAAGCTGCTTTATTCGTTCCTTGCTTGGTCTAGCTTGAGGAGGCACCATCTCGACATCTCTAATACCCGTCAAGTTTGCCTTTGAGGATTCGTATGCTACGTGGCCATGCAGCGTTCAAGTTCCCTGGGTTGTAAAATGTAAATGTAAATATCACGCTCGTTGTCCAAGACAGTGAATACACACCTTTTTTCGCTCATCAACATTCGCCAATGGGGGTAACACCAGCCACGATGATACCCGGACAGACATGCTCTAGCAAGCGCGGAAAACCAACGTTGTCGCGCGTTAAGTTGTTTTGATAAAAAGCTGCAATCGCCTCAGCAATAAGTTTGGGAACGGGGTTGATGCCGTTCAATGTCCGCTAGAGGTGAATGTCAGTTTGAGCGGGCTAAAGTAGGATTGAAGAACTCACCTTGTCCCCTTGACAGAGTAGAAGATAATCCAGACGAGACATCACGCATATATCTGGCTTCGCGTCGACAGAAGAACCACACATAATGAAAGACAAGTCGTTCCGCGTATGTATGACACGGTCTGCCTCTTCGAAAGAGAGCATGTGCATGATGAAAGCCGCAACGTCTACAACCATCCATTCCTCCCCAGTAGCTGCATCCTGCATATAGCGAAAGAACAAACGATCGTCCCTGAGCAACGATCCCTCTAGCGGTGTTTTGTGAGCCAGGATGGTGGGCGATACCTTGACATCGGGTAGCATTAAAGAAGGTAGCAGTATCGACGGTCTCAACCTCGATTGAATGCTATCAACTCATTCTCTGTCCAGGAGCTACCCGACTTCGAGGACAACGTTGGTCATGACGATAAGGAAGAAAGAGTTTCGGCGTCTTTGTACTTGTTTAGCGCTCCTTCAATCTTACCGTTACATGCAAGTTCGCTACGTCGACGACGAAGACGATATTTGAGGCTTTTGAAGCCGCGCAGTTCGCTTGGAGTTGCAAGGGTGGGATTGGCATGCATTAAATTTTGACGAAACGACAGCGTAATTTGAGGAGACCCGTATTGGGGTGCGTGGCATGTTTCTTTTTCCTTCTTCTTCTACTTCTAAGTTCTGACTTATGATATATAGTTTTTAGGTATCTGCGAGTCTATATCAAGCCTTTTCATACCTCTGCGACTCATCTTGGCCCGCCCGGCCCAATCAGAATGAAATTCACACTGCGATTCGCCAACGGATAGTTGAGGGAATGGTCCGGAGGGTATCGCTCGCCGCTCATCATCCAAGGCACATAATCGTTGTGTTATCAAACTTGCGCAGGCAAACGATGCGGTTATATGTAAGGAGCTCAGGAAGAGGGATGATGCATGATGGTTTGTGAAGGTTCGCCCGTCATGGTTGAACGTTGAAACGTTGATCCTCTGACCTATGTCACTAACTTTCTTCTCTACTCCTAGTCTCTACATCCTTTGTTCGTGGATTTTGTCACTCCTGCGCTTCATCACACACATGCTAGGCTAGCGATGAATCGGATGACGACTAAACCAATTCAACAATTCAAAAATTCAGCCTTCACTCGTAATGAAATGCAGAGTCGCCCTTCAAGAGGAACATTGTCCGAACATTGTCTTGAAAAGCACAATGCCCACACGTCCAAGGTTTTTCCTCTCCTTTTTGCTGTTTCGAGCAATCATTACATCCATGGGTTGCGTTACTGACGTGAACTCTTTACTGTAGTGTTCCTACTGTGTTCGAGAACCATGTTGTCGATGGCAAGCTTGTTGAGCAGCCTCATGTAGTTACATACATTACCTGGTGACCCTTTTCAACACGAGACATAGAGATATTCATATATATGAACTATTGAATTTCGACATCGTATGTGAACAATATCTTCTCTTTACTAGATACAATGATGAGAATACCTATCAATTCCACTGTTACTCCAGATGAGTGTATAGACACATCATCAACCTGCACTGAAGTACTCATTTATCTGTATCATTTATTGAAACCCTGCAATAATACCATCGAATGCCGGCTTCTTGACTAGGTTCTATGAAATGAGTGAACAGCAGTAAGCAACGAAGCGCAACTGAAGAGCATATTCACTCGTACCTCATCCCAAGGACAAGCAGCACCTTGTCCTGGGAAGGCCCCAGGAATCCAAGAAAACTGAAGCTCGGAATCAGAAACAGAATGCGGAGAAAAAGGAGAGCGCGCGCAAAACTCTACCTTGTCAGTGCTATGATTGGATGTGAGGGAAAAAAACCCTCGTTAGCCAATCCCATGACAGAGATACGACTCAATAACGAACTAATCCCATATCGTCACCTGGTTACAAAACACTCATATCAATAACCATACCCACTCACGCCGAAGAATTTCGGTAATTGAAGAAAAAAACACCCCACGTACCCCGATGCACCCTTCAACCGCATTACACGCCGAAATAACATTCTGATAATCCTTCTTTTGCTGCGCCAGCAATTCATCCGTCTCAGGAAGTGTCATCCGTATATCAAGCTCCGTAATAGCGACTTCAATCCCCAACGCCGTGAACTGTTCCAAGTTTTGCTGAAATGTCGTCGGGACTTCTCCTACGATGAAATGGCATTGAAATCCTACACCGTCAATAGGTGTACCGCGTGTTTGAAGGTCTTTGACGAGGTTGAGCATGGCAGTGGCTTTCGCTCCTTCGCCTTCGATGTTGAAATCGTTGATCTAGGTAGTGATTTTGATTGGAGAGGCCGTCAATGAGAAACTATCTGAGATGTGTGTGATGAAACGACGCAAGGGAAGGCTTACGTAGAGTTTGGTGTTTGGGTCGGCTGCTCGTGCTGCTTTGAGTGCTACGTCAACGAAAGACGTTCCCATCGTGTCAAAGAAGACATCAGACTGGAACGTTCCATCGTCGTTGAAGGGTTCGTTGTTGTACACACACAATAAGCTTCGATGTAACGGAAATGATTTTTGAATCTGAAATCGTACCGTTGATGACATCCCAGCTGACTATGTAAACAGCAACGATAGCACTCAATAACGAAGAGCTGATGAAGACATCAATCTATACGTACAACTGCAACTATATGTTAGACGAGATGCCCGAATACAAATAGCCAACGTACATTTCTCCCTTGTAATGACCCACAATAGTACTACAATGCGTCTCCACGATACTCGTCAAGGTCTCATTATCGAAATTTCCAGAGGTGACCCAGTCAGGTAACTGACTATGCCACACACAATTATGCCCTAAAGGAACCCGCCGCGCACATGAACTCAACGCTCAACAAATTCAAAAGACGCGCAATGCAGACCTCGCAGGATTTGACCATTAGCTTTCGCGAGATTAACAATCTGATCTGCTTCGTCGAAAGTAAACACCCCTTGCTCAGGTTCCGTCGCGTCCTACAAAAACAAAATTTACAAAACAAACTCCATAATGAGCCCCCATGCATGTACTCACCCACTTCAAAGCATTCGCAGGTGTAATCTGTCCAAACAGATCAACCTGACTTAAAGTCGCAACGTAAGCAGCATCGGGGAGCTCGGGATTATCAGTCGCGGAGCCAAAATATAGCTTCCCAGCAGCTTTGGCTACAGTGTTGGTGGAAGCTGTAGAGGTTGATCCAGGAAAGGATGCAGACGAGGAAGCTTGGGGTAGAGCGTTCGTGACTTGAAATTGAATGAGAGAGAAAAGGAAAGCCAGTGAAGTCGGGAGTGTTGAAAGAAACCTCATTCTTTGGTTCGTGGTTCAAGGGTGAATTCAAGGGATCAACGTACCGGGTTTCCAGTACCAATTTTTGCTATTGTCTGTTCCTTATATACATTCTCCAAAAAAGAACCTGGTTACACGGGAGTCATGGTGAATTATGGTACACTGATATAAGAGAACAGGTACTGACTCGGACGCACACGTGAAATGATCTCCACTGCAAATGGGTACAACGCTCCCAAGCTTCAACGTTTTGCGTATTTATACGACGGAGGGTCCAAAAATGCAACCGTCCTCACTTGTAGAAATCTTGAAATTTTGAGATTGTCGATGTTTTCGTGTTCTATCGATATACCAACTTGATACCAACCTGAACCGTTGGCAGAGACTAGAGACTGGGACAGAGAGAAAGGCGAGCCGAAAGCTTTCGACAGAGGAGGATCTGCCAATTCTATAATCCTAAATAACGTGCCACGTGCATCACTCCCCGTCACGGCACGTCAATATTTCATGCCCTCTCCCACTCACCGTCACAGGCGCGCTGACAATAGTCATTATGGAGAGAATTGAGAGAGCGGACCAACGACACGACGAACAGTGACTCAAATGGACTTTGGATCTAGTGAACGTTCGCTGGCGCGCTTTCCAATATATATTTGGCATTCAAGCTCAAGGTACGAAGCTTCACAGTAGTAACCTATTTCTATTCAACTTGTCTTATGACCTTAGGAGACAGTAGTAGTTAAACGGTGAACCGGGGTTCCGTTTGACCTGAACGACTTTAAAAAGTGGTGCATGGACATTGGGTATTGGAGTATGAGAGAACTTGAGTGTGCTGCGGAATGGGGAGGATGTGATTATCCTACCTTTAGCAGTGGGCATAAGGTCACAAGATCGTACGGTTATCCATGTACCTGCGAGCTTGGGATCCGGAGAGCACACCCGGTACAAACAAGGGATTGGTACGCATCGTGCGACACAGGGTTGTCAATCATCCTAATTTTATACTAATACAGCCTTGTAGGTTATCTGTGCATGGGCTCATGCAGTCACGGCAACAGGGAGAAGTAGGTGTGCTCGTTCCCGTTGGTATCGGTGCTACGAGGAAGTCTGACGAGTCGGCGGATGATGATGATGAAGATGGGGAAATATCTGTCGAGATGAACTTATCGTTGAGAATGAGTTGATAACGCCACACTGAAATGACGCAATAGTAAACGCAGTATGTTTTTATTTCATTCTTTTTTTGTTTCGATTCTCATACAATCATAACAGAACGAACATGTTTCACTTCACCTTTCTCCGTGACTCTATCTCCTTCACTCCAATTGACGAATCGACCCTCGCTTATCGATTTCAGTGAGGCCGTGGCTACTCTGACACCACCTAGTTTTCCCTCTGACACCACCTAGTTTTCCCTCTGACTCCCGCATCCACCTCGCTCAATACACGCATACACGCAACTTTCGTTCTACGCTTACGCCTCTCCATCTCTGATCTCATCCCCATCCCCATCCCTATCCCACTCAATCGAAACGACAGAAGCGGAACAAGGCATTGACCTCGTTCGAATTGAGAACTTCTCGACAGCTTCTGGCGCTAGCGTTAGCTCTGGAAGGGATTAGTTTGAGAAAGTTGAGGGAGGTGATATCGGACCGATGATCAGAGCAAAGGAGGAGACAAGTACCGGTACGATTAGCGGGAGAGGGAGGTATCTATCAAGAGATGAAGTACAGAGGCTCGTTGACGAGCATTCTGATACGATCACTAGACCTGTTCAAACGCAGACGCACATCCCCGTCCCTCGTATGAGTCTGACTGCACAAGCGCAGTATTTGTGTCCGAATACTACGCATATAAACACTTCGCCATATTCTACCCATCTGTATGCGTCGTCGGCGTTGTCACCCGAGTCATACGACTCGATTAGAGACACGTATATCTCCTCGATGGATCCACTTGTACGTCAAGACAGTCCATCAAAGCAGGACTAGATCCCTACTTCGAATCGGACTATGTAATCGAACTATCCTGCCCATCAAGAATCGTACTACGATGTCCCACGTATTTCTGGTGTTTTGCTGTATATGGAACGAATGTCTCCAGTCGAAATGCACCTTGATAAATCAATTGCAAACCTTGACCGACAAACCCCCCAAAGCACTCATCCTTTTCCCTACATCGTGACGCCAAAACCTAGCAAAAAATTCTTACGTTCGCTTAGCTTCTGATGTTGTTCTTCAAGCTCTAGAAGTCCCTTTATACATTCGTCAGCTTATAAGATCGGAGCATTGATCGGCCATAAGTAAGTGCTCAATGACTATAGTCAGCAAAAGACAATGAATGATTAATCCAAGCCTTAGTAACGATATATATCTCTAGATTCTCCTTACAATATACCGGTACTCGCGGTGAATATCTGATTTCACATGCAGCTCCGAGTTACTCTCGCAATCGAAACACTCACCGTCAACTATGGTGTACGTGACAATGACAAAGAGCCTCGAAAGGTTTAAAACGACACTACGACTCATTGGTATCTTTGCTGGCCTTGCTCATGATGTTTCTTCGACTTTCCACTGTCCTCGCCGCCGTCTCCGTTCTGGCTGCACCATCATTTGCGACAAACATCAACTCTTCATCCGCATTGGACGCGTCTTTCTACAAAGACCTTAATGTCTCGAGAGGCCTCATCTATCACTATTACTATGCCCCTCCAGAAACCAGTGAAAAACCCGTGATCCTGTTTCTTCACGGGTTCCCTAGCACATCCTACGATTGGCATCATCAAATCACTTTTTTCCAAGGAAAAGGCTACGGTCTCATCGTACCCGACTTACTCGGTTACGGTGGTACCGCTAAACCCCTCGATCCCAACGCATACAAATCGAGCCTAGTTACTAAGGATGTGATCGATATTCTGGACGCTGAAAATGTCGAGCAAGCTATTGTTGTTGGGCATGATTGGTGAGCAACATTCGAGTCGTTTCTCTCACTGCGCCGAAGACTCAGTGTTTTGACGAATTTCTGTGCACCAGGGGCTCAAAAACCACTGCACGCCTTGCGAATTACTATCCGGACCGTTTTACTGCCTTTGGGTTTCTATCCGTCGGATATTTCAGTCCCTCCCTGCTTGCGTTAGGACAAGACCAGCTTGACAATCTCGTGAGTTTCATTTACCATTAAGTCTCTCTTCTAAGTTCTTTTATATTTGTTTTCTATAGACAAAATCAGTTCTTGGCTACGAGGAATTCGGCTACTGGTCCTTTTTCTCTGCGAACGGAAGCGACAAGATTCTCGAAGATCATCTCGATTCATTCTTTAATCTGGCCTTTACGAACGATACAGTCCAGTACATTACTACTTTTGCACCTACCGGCGCGCTACAAGCTTGGCTGGAAGCTAATAAGACCACTACTTTAGGGAAGTTTATCACTCCCGAGGTGCGCTGTCTTGAACTTGTGCAATCCGTAAAAGCTCTGAATCGTTTCTTTGTTACAGGACAGGACAATTATGTTTGGTGCCATGCGTAGTGAGGGATTGACGGCAGCTCTGAACTGGTACACAGTTGTAACTTCAGGGATCGAGAATGACGACGATGAAGGTAAGTACTAATGATACGTGCCTTTGAAACACCCAACAAGTCGACAATTGACACGATCCTGTATTTCATTCCAGGTATTCCAACGGAAAACCTCTCCATTTCGAAACCGATATTCTTTGGCGCCGCTCTGCGTGACTACGTTTGTGTAGCCGGAATACAAATTTCTTCGATTCTTCAGGTCAGCAAGAATGTTAACACGACCGTGATAGGAGAGTATGACACGGGACACTGGATACAGTTGGAAGCTGCTGATGAGCTTAATGCAGATTTATTAGCTTGGTTTGAGGGTCTGTGAGGGGATCGAGGAGATGTGAATGTGGTAACGAAATCACTCTGTATGTTGGTAGAAATTTCGAACTTTGACCTATAAAAACTGTCTGCCACATATTGCCCTATCGACCTTTCCAACGTATCGAAACGACTCCATCGCACGCAGGCCCGTCCGCGGTGACTAACCGGCATCAAAGATTCATACAACGGTCAAGTCGTGGAAGCCATGATGATAAGGAAAGTTGGCGTCTTTGTACTTGTTTAGTGTTCCCACATTCCTAGATTCTACTGCCATTACCGTTGCGTCGACGGTGAAGATGATGTTTGAAGCTTTGAAGCTCTGAAGCCGTACAGTTCGCTTGGTTGCGAAGGTGGGACTGCCGCGCATTTTGATGACAGCGTAGTTTGAGGAGCTTTTGAGGCCGATTGGGGTACGTGTTCAAACGTTCATCTTTTCTCCTTCGACTTCTGACTTATGCTGTATGGTTTTAGGATATTTAGCGAATCTATATCGATTCTTTTTTCTTACCTCTTTTTGACCCTCGGGCTCATTCGAATGAAAAGTCCACTTACATCGCGATTCGGCATAAATGACCTCTGCAAGTTTGATATAAAACGACAGCAGGCATAGCAGTCTATTTCATTTGGGTGAGATGAATGCCGAGAGGGATGGTGGTTTGTGACATGTGCATGTGAAGGTTCGTCCGTTGTCTTTCTGTTCTGTTCTGTGTCACTAAATGGGTTCATTATTACTTCTCTACCCCTGTGTTCTCTGCATATCTCCCCCAGGCATCGCGTTATCCACCTCGTTTCTCCCATCGTTCTCGATATCAACTGCTTTGATGTCTGTGTCTGCATCCGACTGGATTACTCTCAATGGGAGTATTGAACTTGAAGCATACGAAGCATACACAAAACACCTCCTGCTGGAGCCCGCTGTGAAGCTGGTGGTAGCAGCGGGATATACGACGCTTGTCCTGGACGCCTCAGGCTTACAACGCTCTTCGAGGTGTGTTATATAGACATCGAAACTCGATAAATAATGGACATTGATTTTACAGTAATGCCGTTGGATATAGAGCTTCAGCGTCTGCAGTCCGTACACCGTCGTTGAATTCCTCTTCTTTGGTGTATCGACCTCCTCCACCTTACGCTCCTAACATTACACCCTGGACGTATACTCCAGTACCCGCTATCACCATCGGTTGAGCCGCACACATCTGGTCAGTCATGGGGTGCTTCTACGCCTGCGTTAGACTGCCAGCGCATATACCCGCCAATTTCCTTATGTTCCCGAAGCTGGATCCTTGATTCTCGTAAAGCGTCCACCGAAGTTGATCATTCAGGTTGAGCTGCGCCGCACTTTGCGCCTCCAGGTGGAGGGTTCTGGCGACTACTTTACGCGACATCGCCGTGTGCGCTCACGTAGTCGGCAAGGTCGCTCTGGTCGTTATCAAGACAAGCTATTGGGTAATGCCTTTGGCGATCCTTTTGACGATGAAATTGAAGAGTTGGGTGGTCCAGGGATTGAGTCGTTCTCACCCATATCATCTGGGAGGTGGGTAAAGACGAGGTTGCGAAGGCGTTTAAGGAGAGATGTGGACAGATGATGGGTGATTGATGATCCTTCGCAAGTGGGTATGTTTGGACATTTACAACGAAGGCAATAATAGCCAATATTTCTGCCGTCCAGAAATAAAGCATCCATCTAGCAACAACACCTACGTGAGCTACATGTACATGTGGCAACAGAGTGAGTTCAAAAGTAGGTTCACCACGAATAAGTACGTACACTTCAGGACCTACAATCGATGTGAGTACAGTACAAAACCTTGAATTTAAAGCAAGGACTTAGGAGACAAATTGAATTAGAAAAACGTGAAATCATGTGAGTCACGTGCAGGATCACGCTACCTTTAAAAAAAATCAGTGGCTCAGGTGGCAGTCGCGCCTAGTCGCGCTCATCTACTGCCCATCTCATGTCTACTGCTCATATTGTTCAAGGCCAACCCTTACTGGGACCTAATAATGACGAACCTACAACGCCTGCGCGAAAGGCTTCTGAACCAGTAAAAGATACACCCATTGCGGTCAAGACATCCGGCACAGCTCTATTTTGCACGGACCAGCCAGAGCGCGAGGCTCGTTTCGCAGGCTTCGCTATAGAGATGATAGGGAAGTTTGTGGGTCCCATGGATCCAAAAATGTTCTTGGACACCTTTCTTGGCGAACAGGCGTTTGATGGGATGTCCGTGCCGGAAGTGCGTTGGACTGACACTCTGAAGGAGAAATTTCGAAAGGTGCACGACTCCCGTGTCGAAGATGGGAAACGGATAGCGAATCGTGAAACGGCTATGTATCGACCTTTGGTGTGTGTTAGGTTTAATTCCTTGACAATTTCTTTGTAATTGAGATTTCAACTTGGCAGGAAGAAGCTATAAAGGATTGTATCGACACCGACTCGTTTGAATATGTTGCGACACATGAGTATACGGATTCCAACGCTTCCAACTCGACTGCTACCGCCCCTGACGCCATTCTGTATTCCCGAGAGTGTTCCAACCTTCGGACCAGCAAGTCGGACTCTGCATTCTCAGATCTCGTAGTCGAAGTGAAAGGCCCTGACCACAGCAAGCCTTTCGACGACAAACACAACAGTTTTGAACGTGATACCGTCAACGGTGATGAGGTTCAAGGACAGCTCACCATTTATGCGGTCGCTCAGTTTGCGAATCAGTTCCGAACTCACTTGTTTATGGTATACATTCACGTGGATACAGCTCGATTCATTCGCTGGGATCATGCCGGTGCAGTCGTTTCTGCAGAATTTGCGTACAGCGAGGAAAACTATCTGGCCGATTTCTTCTCCCGTTATACCCGTGCGACTCCAGAGGCTCGTGGCATCGACACCACAGTCAAGATGCTAGAGAAGCATGGTACTCTTGCTGGGGAAATTCGAGTGAAGCTCGAGCTCGACGAGAGTGCGCCTGTATTCGAGTTTAAGGTTTGGAGTGACTCGAAGGATAATGAGGTTCAGTTTGTACCCTATTATGGGACCAGGGCATTTGCTGGCAATAGCCTGTCTGTCACAGGTCGTGCCACTCGTGTATTCAAGGTCTGGGATCCCAGAGAGAATATGGTCGTCCTTCTCAAGGACGCATGGCGAGTTGCTTCTATCCAGCGCGAAGGCGTGATATATGCGCTTTTGAAGGTGAAGGATGTGAAGAATGTTCCGACGTGTCTAATAGCGGGCGACGTAAACCCTGGAGACGCCAATCATCACACTCGCACTCACGACTATTCATCCAAGCCGAGTCGATGGCGGAAGTACATACATTATCGCCTAGTCCTCCAAGAGGTCTGCCGAGGCAATCTCAGCACGTTCAAGGATGTGAAGGAGTTACTGTCTGTCATGCATGATGCACTGATCGGTGAGTCTATTCCAATTGTACATGGAGCACATAATGAATTAACGCTCTGTATCTTAGCTCATAACGACGCTTTCACAAAGGCAGACTTACTGCATCGTGATATCAGTGTGGGGAATATTCTGATTACTGAGGATGGGAAAGGATTACTTGCAGATTGGGAGCTTGCAAAGTCGCCTTCAGAACTAGCGAATGCACGACGACCTCAACGCGCAGTACGTAGCTGCTACAGTTTCTTGTCAATTTTGCTAATATCTGAGTAATCTTTAGGGCACCTGGCAGTTCATTTCAGCTGCTCTCCTCTCTGAGCTAGTTCCTCACGCCACACTTGCAGATGACCTAGAGTCCTACTTTCACGTTCTCGGTTGGATTGCATTGCAGTACACCAACCACTCAAAAGGCCCAGACGTTGTCGAGTGGCATCTTCGAAGAGGATATGATGACACTGATGGCCAAACGATAGGTGATTCTTTCAAGTGCATGTTCATGGGGAGCGCTGCTTTGGACCGGGATTTCGGATTTGCCCCAGGACCTCTAGCTGACTTGATTAAAGATCTCGAGGAAACCTGTGCTTCGCGCTATGCTCCTACACCAGATAACAAGAGGCTCGAATATGTTCTGGAATCACTTGCTAGAGACGATCTTAGTGAAGAAAAGCGAGAAATTTATATGAGCAACCTAGACTATCAGACTTACGAGCGGCGGAAACGGCTCACATCTTCAGAATGGTTTATTGCCCGCTTCAAGGCAGCTGTAGTATCCGATGAATGGTCTGAACATTCTCTCGAGCGGCACGATATAGGACCTCCGGCGAAGAAGTATAGGATCACTAGTACGGAACGTTCCATCGAGGAGCGTGAAAGTGAAGACACGCTTGCCAAACGTCTAAGAACTCAGAAGACTATCCGTGGAACGTCTCAACAAGGCAGTCTCGATGATGTTCCCGAACATGACGACTGACCTATCTGTAATGAATCCCAGTTAATATATTTGTTATATATTGTCTTGTTGTGAGCTACTGGGTCAGGTTGTAAATAACGGAAGGTAAATCCTTCACATTGCCGCCGTCGTCTGTGGCATCGCTGCACACAACTTCACCATCCAGATTGCAGAAGCTGCACGTTCGAGTACGTGCGGCATACGCCCCTTGCTCGTACTTGCGCTAGTACTTGTAGAGGACACGTCATAGGCGTAGCCACAGGTTAGTACCACCATCGTGCACCATCTACGCGATTCGCCTTTCCCAAGTTCGCACCCTCATCACCAAAATAGACATAAACATATAATGGGTTGTCAAAGGGTTGCTAGGATTGCACTGTCCTAGTATCTTTTCGTGCAAAATAATCATATTGTATAAATCTTATAAGTCATGAAATGATATTAGACATAAAAACACTCTGATAACAGAAGCAAATAATAATTTCTATATGTAACATTCTTACAACACCTCAAAATTATTGTAGTTTTGAATAATACCTATCCAACAGTGGGGTTATATAAGACACTTAGGGTCTGGGTAGGGGCTGAATCAAAATTTGGGATAGGGGCTGGATATAGAGATACAGTAGGGGATGGATAGGGAACTACAGTAGGGGAGATCGACTCTGAATGAATTGCTCACTTGGACACAAAAATGCAAATTACAACCCAATACTGTGATATGCTTCTACAAACATTGATACATGAAAGAGATTGGATGCACGTACATTGAAAAACAGCTACTTACAATGATACACACAGAAACTTTCCCTCGTGGAAGGATAGAAACAGTTGCACACGCTTAGCTATATTGCGTGAAAAAATGGGATGCATGTTCATTGATATACAGCTACTTATAGTGATACACAGAAACTTTCCCTCGTGGAAGGAAAGAATAAGTTGCACACACTTAGATATACTGCATGAAAGAGATTGGATGCACGTATATTGAAAAACAGCTACTTACAGTGATACACAGAAACTTTCCCTCGTGGAAGGAAAGAATAAGTTGCACACACTTAGATATACTGCATGAAAGAGATTGGATGCACGTACATTGAAAAACAGCTACTTACAGTGATACACAGAAACTTTCCCTCGTGGAAGGATAGAACCAGTTGCACACACTTAGCTATACTCCATGAAAGAAATTGGATGCACGTATATTGAAAAACAGCTACTTACAGTGATACACACAGAAACTTTCCCTCGTGGAAGGATAGAAACAGTTGCATGTGCTTAGCTATACTACATGAAAGAAATTGGATGCATTTACATTGAAAAACAGCTACTTACAATGATACACACAGAAACTTTCCCTCGTGGAAGGATAGAACCAGTTGCACACACTTAGCTATACTGCATGAAAGAAATTGGATGCATTTACATTGAAAAACAGCTACTTACAATGATACACACAGAAACTTTCCCTCGTGGAAGGATAGAAACAGTTGCATGCGCTTAGCTATACTACATGAAAGAAATTGGATATATGTACATTAACATACAGCTACTTACAGTGATACATGCAAAAACTTTCCCTCCTGGAAGGAATCAAACAGTTGAATATACTTGGCTATGTTACTTGAATGACATTGGATGCACATATACTGATATACAGCTGATACACATCAAAACTTTCTGTCCTGGAAGGAAAGGACCAGATGCATGTATTTTGTTTTTGTTATTTTCCCCTCTATGTACATACACTGATGTAGACAATATACAAACCCAATACAAAACAAATCTGTGGAAACGTCTTAGACGGATTCACGAAAACATGTTAGGAACAACAAAACAGATAAAACTCCATTCTCGCAGTAGATTTTACAGAGTGCAGTGGACAGCGGAAGGCCCTTCATGTCACACCGTCTATGAAACGTCGTAGACGGATTGACAACAATTGATAAGTCTCATTCATGGGAGTCAAACTTGTGCGCGCTAGCAGAAGCACACTTCTCGGCACCTCGACCCACTCCTTTGTGCTAAATGAAGACCCGGAAGGACCAAATCCTGCCGTCGCAGACAACTTACCATCCTACCCATACCAATCGCTGCCATCGTAAACAAAGTCCTCTTCAAGAATTCACGAAAGTCAATCCATTCACACTATCTACGAAACAACAATCTGCCTCGCTACAAAAAGTTCGTGACACAATACTAATCCAACGCTCACTTTGTGTTCTCCCGACGTTTCTTCTTCTGAGCACTCACAGCGGTTTTCAAAACATGGCGAGGTGGTGAAATATCCTCGTCCTCATCTTCAAGCCTACCCGCCCGACGGTGTGCTGGTGCTAGATCTTTATATCCGAGATTCGATGGAAGAGAAGCTACGAAATCATCAGCTCTATGAGCATTCATATTCAAATTGAAGTTGGTTGGTTTTTCATACCTTTGTTAGATGCTAGAGACGAAGATGAGGCAAGAGGGACAGCTTGAGAGCTCGACGATTCAGTCTCCCGGCGGGCAAAAGGGTTGCGTTGCGCTACAGGAGCTTGAGACGAAGCCGCGGGCTGTGACTGGCTAGTGTCCCGGCGGGCAAAGGGGTTGCGTTGTGTGACGGGAGTTTTAGACGAAGCCGCGGGCTGCGACTGGCTAATGTCCCGAAGGGAAAATGGGTTGTGCTGCGTGATTTGAGGTTTATCTGCAACGCATATTTCAGGACATTCAGGCGTTTGCAATAAAATGAAACTACCTTTACGCCCAGAAGAATGTGCTTGAGTAGCAAGCGAGGAAGGCGGTTCGTGCGCCCAGAGAGGCATTCTACCCTGTGATTGCGGCCCAGGCATCTCTCGCAAAGCATCTTTATCTACGTAGAAAAGATTCAGCATAGAAAAAAAGAGCAACTCTCGGTACACACCTGTCTGCCCGCAACGTGTTTCATTATCTTCATCCGTCCTCGACGACTTCATATTGGCATGGTGGACCGGGACCGACGAAGTGTTCCCATTCTTCGACGGGTGTAGTAGATTCGGTAGACGGGCGAGCAGCGTGGTCCCGTCTGTAAAAAAAAAAACGTTGCAATTTAGTCCAATTGTACAGACGGAAAGGTCAAGCCACAATGCTTGCCTGTCTGCCCAGTCTTTTCTCCTTCCGTCGTCGACGGACTCTCTTTGGATTGGCGGGGAGGGTTGAAAGAATTGTTCGCATCTGTGAAGAGAAGTTGTAGCCCAGACGTCATGATTTAGACACAGAAATATTCACCCGTCCTTGACACAGCTTGGTTGAGACGACTTCGCTCCTCTGTTGAAATAGTTCCTGCTCTGGGGCGCTTAGGGTCTGGGGCGTCGTTGTTTGAATCAGAGCTTTGAGACCCTGGGTCTCCCTGGTTCAAAGCCTTGCCACCCGCACGATTGGATGGTGGAGCACAGAAAACATCGTCGTTCACGTCGCCATCTATGTCATCATATTAGCATAGCACAAGGAATCACAAATTTCAACCTCACCATCAATGGGTACCCGCATCCTCATACTCATAACATCACTATCCGACGTAGATCTACCCTCATCTAGAGAAAGATCAGCGACATATAACTGAATGAAATCGAGACACTTACCTTCAGGGAGACTGAGACCTTCAACATCTGAAGGATGGGTCCCGTCAGTTTCGGGATCGGTTGAAGTGCCAAAAGGCATGTCCACATCGCCGTCTGAAGGATGTACCCCATCAGTGTCGGGGTCGGTTGAGGCACCAAACGACATGTCCATGTCGCCGTCGTAATCAATCGACCGTAGCGAAACGTCGGCATCGTTGATGACCATTTCCTTCTGCATTTGGGCACCAATCACCTCCGTGTCGTCTTTCGGAGCGGTGTCTTCAGGAGGGTCAGCGCGTTTGCGAGAGCCTTTGACCTTTCCTTTCTGAGAGTCTCGGGGCTTCTTGACTTGCCTTCTTCGTTTTCCCCCTACACGTTCGTCTTTCTCTTTTTCGGACTCTGCACAATCGGATGCATCCCCAGACTCATCTAGAGCTTTGCCACTTAGGAGGTCATGAAGCTCTGGATATACGTGTCAACAAAAGAACCACACAAATCGCCGTGCTGAATTCCTACCGCGACCCAAATCTTTGTTAACGAAAGCTTCTAACATATCCGCCTTACCCCGAGCCATGTTGCTCATCAAAATGTCGGATGAATCACCTGCCAACAGATAGATACACTTGACGACCGATTTCTGCGGCTGACGGTGCGCACGTCCACGAATTTGACGTTCATCTTGAGCGCTCCACGGCTGGTCCTGATGCGAAGTTAAAACCGGAGGATTTTGAGTGTTCGGAACACTCACGAAGAAAATCACAACGTCAGCGATGGAGAGGTTCAGCCCAGCAGAGCCAACACTAGAGAAGATAAAGACTCTTGGGCTAACGTCAACGTGGAAGTCGGCCACTATCTTATCACGCTTTTCGTATGACATAGATCCGTCGATTGATAGACTTTGAACATTGTACAACTCCAAAACCTTGAAGCAGAGTCAGTGAAACCGAGCCTGAAGGAATGCAAAGCAGCCTTACGTTTCTAAGAAGAGGCGTCCTCGACGGAAACTCAGAGAAGATAAGCACTCTCCGGTTCCGCGTGTGCCCGAGCTTAGGGTCGAAACGAGGGATCGGTGGGAAGATTGGTGTTCCATCGACAAAGTCAACATCTGGAACTTGGTCGCAGGCAAGATAGTGTTGGCATATTTTCGCGCAGGTGTCCATCTTGGTGGATTTTAGAGGCTCCCATTCCTTAAGGGACTTGAAAGTAGGATTCGGCTCGTCTGGATCAGTCTTTGCGTACCCTACGGCGTTGCGATACTCCATATAGAATTTCTGCACCAAGAAGTGTTAGGGTTAATACAAAGTACCAGAGCGCATAGGAACCGTACCCTAGTCATGAACCGTCCAGAGTCATTTGCAGACGCGACGCTAAATAAGTTCTATCAGAAAGATGTCAGTGAGCCACAACGACAGTACTCACTTCTCCCTGGCTTCTTTGGCTATCTCGGCGATGATCGCAGACTCCCTCTCAGTCAACGTGAGCACTCCCACAATATCTTTATGAGGAGGGAGATCGAGGAGAGTCTTGCCTTCCCAGTTGACACTCTCTGTGGTACGTCTCAGAACGTGACCAAGAAATTGGTGATGTATTCGTCGAACGGATTTGATCTGCTCCGTTTGGAGAGATAGACCGTCGTCATCTAATTTCTTCGCACGTCGGACAGCAGCGGTGTCTTCCTTTGCTTCTTGGACAGCGAGATCGGTGAAGAAATGCTTGACCCCGACAAGCCGTCCCATGGCTACGAGATCCTATGGAACAAGATCAACTTGTTTTCTCTTATGCAACACCAGAATATTATCCTTACTTTTGGAGAAGTCAAAAGAGGCGTGCCCGTGAGCGCAAGCCTCACCTCAGCCTGCTCTAGGATACGCAAAGCTGCGTAGTGTTTGACACCAATATTTCTCATCTCGTGAACTTCGTCTATCGTCACTGACAAGAATTTTTGGTTGAATATTGTCCCATCAACGGGTCGAGTCTGTTCAGGGAGCTCCCACGGACGTTGGGCTCGGACCGAGCCACTAGTCGAAGACTTATGCCCCCATAGAAACTCATTTTGAAGAGCCTGTAGAGTTGCAGTCAGTCAACTGGCGGTTTCCTTAGAATATGAACATGCTTACCGAATGTGTAGTGACAATTATCTTATTTGAGGGCGAATGTTTCGACGATTGGAATGGTCCCTCTGGACTCCAGAACTCCGCATTACCACTGCGAGGACAATTGTAGACAAAGATGTCCACACTTTTGGGGAGAACGAGGGTCCTGAGTTCACGCACCCACTGTGCTCGAAGAGTACCAGGAGTGATGATAAGATGTGGAAGAGCTTCAATGTGCTCGCGTCCTTTGAGATACTTGAAGTTTTCTGACAGAAAATATGAGAACAAGATGCAGAATAACGACATCTGTACTTACGAAGGATCGGGGGAAGTGGTTGCTTGTGCTGCTGAAGAATGACAGCTTGGTTCAAGAAAGCTATGGTCGAAATGCATAAGGCGGTCTTTCCAAGACCAACTTCGTCACACACGAGCATCCCATTGCAGTGGTCGGGAGAAGGCATGGTATTGAACACGCTTCGTATGATGGAGTGGATGCCCGCAAGTTGATGCCAATGAAGCGCGAGAGGGGCGACGGCATCAGACTGGCCAGTTTTAAACAATTCTGGGTTCTCCCATGGGGACACACTGCCGGTTTTGTGACGGAAGGAATTGAATTGATGGGGAAGATTGTTGCGAATGAAGCCGAGGCTCCGAGCAAGGTCGTCGGGAGGAAGTTTGCCCTCCATCTCCATGCCCAAATCTCCGGCTACAACATCACTTAGTTGAACAGAGAGATTCGAGATTTGCGACATGATGGGTCCGGTGTCGTCGACGCTGGAGGAAAAGTACTCGCGATAGATGCCCAGCAGCTCTAATAAATCTGCAGGCGTTGCAAGGCTTTCGAAAATCTTCATATTCGCTTTGCAAATTCCTAGGAGAATGTCAGTCTAAGGGAAAAAAATGATAGGCAGGCACGCACGTTTACCCTTGATAGGTTTCGGCTTCGTGACTTTGGCTCCTAGGGCAGCCAATATCTCATTGAGCTCGGAGAGCATGTCCGACGCCGTCGACTTGTTCTCCTCAGTGTCGTAAACTTGCGCAATATCGTTCCATTTCGCGACTGCGCGAATAGTACGAATGATTTTCGCCTTTGTCGGGTTTCCTTCGTTGAGAGCTGTAGCGACGTTTAGTTCAAGGTAGTCCACGAATTGTACGGGAACAATTTACCTTCGAAGGCTTTAATAGCAGCTTCCTTGATCTTCGCGAGCCGGGACTTGTCGAGCACCATATGCTTGCGAATGCGGGCCCAGGAACGTTGAACGATGATCGTCAACGCTTTCCGAAGCGCATACGAAAGACGCAGGCGTTCACCGCTACCAAATGCCTCGACGCCGAAAAGAGCCATCGCAATGCTTTCGAGGGCGATTGGAATATATTGCTCAGCACCGAAGTACTCCCCTTCTACGTCGGGATCGTCAACAAGCTGCTGCATCGGATGGACGCCGTGTTTCTGAAGGCATTCGACAACGATGTTGTGGACACCCCACTTCCCCCAACACCGAGTGATCCACTTGTTCCACTTGTTCCGGCCAGGTATATTAGCTCCTCGGGTGCTGGTAGCGAACTTGTGTTTCTTTTCCTCCGTGTCAATCTTGTTGTACATGAGGAAGTAAGCGTTGATGTCGTTAGCATCCTCCCGGGTCCAACCTGCTGGAAGCAAGCTGTCGTCCGCAGGAAAAAGTCCGTGCTTCACACCAGTGAGCTCCTGCCAAACAGGCCAGTCCCAAGGGTGTTCGCATCCTTGTGTCAAAAAAAACAGTTTCACAAGCGCACTAGCGGCGGTATGACTGGGCATGACGACAAGAGAGTTTGGATAAAATTTCAAAAGTGAAGTGTACAGCAGAGTAGCAATACGAATGTCTCGTGCGGATAACGAGTTGACTTTATAGTAGACAAATCTTCTAGCGGGTTCTCGTCAGAGAATAATTGTGCAACCAGCCGACTGCGGCGCTTGTACAGAGAACCTCGCCCAAGACGACATTCTGAAGACAAGGCCAGCAAGTTTAACATGACATCCATTCAGCTTCACCACCTCACTAACCTCCGTCGACGACGTAATGGATTTAAACGGAGCGGAGCTAATCTGGGGGACGAAAGGTTAGTCGGATTCTTACACACGTGCTGGAGCAGAACTAACAATACGATTCGATCTACGAGGAATAAAAAAGGGAGCTTGAAGGAAAGGAAGTAGGCCTGGAAAGAGACGTAAGTTCTAATGATAAGTACGCATGCTGGGGAAGGACCGTACAAGTATCCGTCCAGGAAGGATCCACAGAGGGTGCGTGTATCCACAGAGGTGCGTGTAACCATCGTAGGTAGAAGAGCTTGTTGTGTATTGCATTGCATCGTGCCCGGAGATGATTTCCAGACAGGACAAGAGCGGTGCGCGAGCATACACTGAAGTTATAGTTATAGTTACATTGAATAGGCGTGTTGTTTGATCAATCACCCGTGTCGAGAGTCAACTCTCGTCAGGGATTAGGGAGAGAGGGTGTAATACCCGTGTCGAGAGTAAACTCTCGACAGGGGCACAGACGAGGACGTAGCCAAGATGAAAGCGAGAAGGGAACGAGGTCAAACGCCCCAGTCATTTTGTAACTCCGCTGGAAACAGAAGATTAGATTAAGATGATCGCTGGTTTGCATCTGCTTGGCTGAGGCTTCCAATTGAAGATTAGATTAAGATGATCGCTGGTTTGCATCTGCTTGGCTGAGGCTTCCAATTGAAGATTAGAATGATCGCTGGTTTGCATCTGCTTGGCTGAGGCTTCTAGATGAAGATTAGATTAAGATGATCGCTGGTTTGCATTGTAAGGAAGCCTCAGCCAAGCAGATGCAAACCAGCGATCATCTTAATCTAATCTTCTGTTTCCAGCGGAGTTACAAAATGACTTGGGCGTTTGACCTCGTTCCCTTCTCGCTTTCATCTTGGCTACGTCCTCGTCTGTGCCCCTGTCGAGAGTTTACTCTCGACACGGGTATTACACCCTCTCTCCCTAATCCCTGACGAGAGTTGACTCTCGACACGGGTGATTGATCAAACAACACGCCTATTCAATGTAACTATAACTATAACTTCAGTGTATGCTCGCGCACCGCTCTTGTCCTGTCTGGAAATCATCTCCGGGCACGATGCAACGCAATACACAACAAGCTCTTCTACCTACGATGGTTACACGCACCTCTGTGGATACACGCACCCTCTGTGGATCCTTCCTGGACGGATACTTTCCTGGGTTAGAGGGGGGTTAGTTGTTTTTCTTTACGTCGTCGACGGATATCCTTACTTGTGCGTATATTCATCTTATCGTGTAACTTACATTCCTCACGCCAATCTCGTCCTCAGTACATCCTCGTTCTCGGCGGAAGTTCATTCGTACTCAAGTCACAATAGAACTATTTTCATTTGATAGCTCTGTACGATTGTTGTTGCGATAAGTACTATAAAATGACCAGTCTTCGCTCATAATTTACACCTGCCCAATTTCCTCACTGCAAGTCTGCACTCGTAACATTCGTAGTACTTGAATTTTTTTCCAACCCGCCGTCTGCAATGTCCCCAAACTTGTATTCTACACTACCACCGAAAGTGTACTCTCTTCGAGACTACATACGTGCGGCGAAACAGCTTGATGAAGAGGACAATGTCCAGTTCCAGCGCTTTCTCCTTACTGGGGAACATGTGGGTTTAGGGCACCAGGCTGTCATCGACCCTACGCGGAACGCCTTCCAAGCTGACCAGAATCCTGGCATCTCCGTCACTCGAGACTATGACTCTGTCATTGGAATCACCAATGACATCCTTGTCCAGGGTATAGTCAACATCGCTCCAATCCCCAACCCAGCGGAAGTTCTAAAAACGAGCACGCACTTAACGTACCCAGTGCGGCAAAGAAATGTGAGTACCATCGTCATTATTCACCACTTCTTCATATAGCTGACATCGCTTAGGGTCACAAGCATGTAGCGCTGCATCGTATACCAAACTTTCAAATCGGAAGTTGGGGAATGCGACATCAGATCCATATCTTCTTCCCGACTCTGGCGGGTGAAGGTTCTCTCCGACCACAGCTCTCGGCTGATCAGAGAGTTGCTTTCTATGAGAAAGGCCTTCGCCCCGCTATTGCAGAACTGCTTCCACACGACAAGGGCGACTGGCCTGCCACATACCGCGACGAGATCTTTCGCGCCAGGAAGAGATCAGGCCATATGGCCTATCAAACGAAGATGATTCCGGACTGGGTAGTCCCCGAACTCGCAGCCAAACTTCGTTTTAAGCTGGCTGAGTTTGATGTCTTGTGGGCACAAGATTTCTTTTTCACTCATACTATCCGCGGCACGAAGCTCGGGACCAAACACACCATGAGGCGTCGAGCAGCCGAGGAGAGTCTACGAGCCTACATGGAGGATGCGAAGATAACTCAGGAAGCGTTACAGAATGGAACCTGGTGGATTGACGTTGGAGTCGAGTACTTCAGCGAAGAGGAACGGTGCCTCCAGTGGATGACTTCATCGCATTTCCACATGGTGCGTGAAGTCCTGAATATCCCTGACCGTGATGCTAGCCGCATCACGTCATTGGGTAGCTCGAAATATTCCCGCGACATCGTCAGTCATCTCATGGCTGTGTCTGGGTGTAGGATTGAGCCCGGGGCTCACGGGAGAGGACAATACGAAGCCGCATATCTACAGATGTATACCACGGACAAGGCACTCACGTACAATCCGGACGGACAACATCACGGGAAGGCGATTGATATTGCCTCGGCTATGGGCTCTACCCAACCCCCTGCCTTCATTGAGGGGCTATTCAATCTGTACAAGAATGCCATCACTGATAGTGCATCCAACGCCCGCATTGAAGTCCGAGTTCCTTTCAAATATGCCACAGAGGTCCTCTTAAAGGTATCACGCAGTGTTGTCCTTGGTTCTTTGTTATCTTTCCGACGATCAGTGTGGTGGTAAGTCTCTGCTAGTACAATGATCGACAACGAACTTGGGCTAACCTGTGTGTAGGAATTTCAGGTCGTACCGTGTTGAAGCCATCAGTCGTGTCCTAATGCAGCAAGCACTCAGTGACCCTCGCAAGCGCGTCATCAACGAAGCTCTCTACCTTACGGCTGCATGTGTTTGGCTGTTAAATGGCCTTCATGCTCGTCCCGACGATGGATCCGCGGCAAGAAGCCTTATGCGGACAGTCCTTCCTCTCACCGATGCATTTGAGATAGATCTCAACACGGTGTTGTTCACTTCGGCGGCGGGATACGATGACGATGACGATGAATTCTCAGGTGACGATGCCAATCCCGTACTTCCATATATTCCGTACGGGGCAATATTTCTCCGTCGTATTGTGGTAGAATTCGATGTGTCAAGAATGCGGGTAGCCCCTGATGCCTGGCTCCCTGATGAGGATTTCCGGTATCTATTCAATGCTACGAGGGAAGATATACGCTACAAGTTCGATCCTAAGGGAATGCTTCCTCGAGATACAGTTCACCCTCACCGGCTCGTGTCGAACAAAAGCAAAAGAACTCCGACTTTCATTCCTATCGCTGGCGAGTCCGACTCACCAAGCATCACGTTCGACCTGGCCTCGAAAGGGCATGCGCTTCCTCCTCCGCTTAGAGTGGAGGGGTCAGACATGGAGGACGAGTTGGGGGAACGCGAAAGTGTGCCGAGTGTCAGCGGTAACATCGATGAAGTGGCGTCTCAATTGTGGAGGCAGTTCCTGATTGATCTTGCTGTGAAGTCACCATCACCGAAAGGTGGATCGGGTTACTTGAAAATACCCCCAGGCCAACGCGTCACAGTTACGGAAGACCTTTACATGAATCTTACGTTGTCAGACAACTGGACAGCGTGTAGATGGAAAATTGGGTCGAAAGGAGATTACGAACTTGCGTTCAATCACCTGTTCCCCCTCAAGGGCCATGAGGCATCTTTGAAGATTCAAAACTACACGCAGTGCACGTACTATAGGAACTGGAAGGAACTTACGTCAGGGATGAAACAGAAGACAGTAGCTGCTCTACGGAGCGAGCTTCGCAGAAGGGTGTTCCAGCTATATTGGATACCTCATGCGTGCTCCGATAAATTGTGGAGTACGCAACAGAAGGTGAAAGGCTTTGAGCGCCTTCCTCGTGGTACTACCGGCCCTGCTCCGCGGATCTTGTGCCGAAAGAAACCGACATGGGAGGATGAGGATGACTCGGATGAGGAGGAGGAGCCCATGGATGTTGATTCTTAGATTAAGCACTGTACCTATTCTTACGCACTTCACGTCTGTACAACGCTGCAATCCATATAATTCGGCTTCTTTACATGCTGTTACCTGCGCCACTTTTTTTAGCTTTATCAAAACAGGTAATTTCCGCCTTCAGCCACAGAATGGTCTGACTTAAAAAGCCACCTCAAAATGCGTTCAGTACAATCCACATGGACCGAGCAAGTGTCGACCGTCAGATTGATCATGATTTGGAGCTCTTGATACGGGTATGTCTGTTGTTGAATTCTAACACTGTCGTTGCGTGACTTACCTGTTGTTTGTTATGTTAGCCTGATCAGCGACTCTACCACGGGATTTATCTTGCTCACGACTCGACGAACGCATCCCCGTTTCCTCTCATTGTCGACGAACACCCCATGGGGTGGAATGTAGCGTTCTATGATGCACTCATAAACTCGCACTATTTCCAGCATACCGGTCCAGTGACATCGCAAAAGATTTACGCTCAGGCCAGTGTGGACGGAGAACCAGAATACCTCTGGGTCATCGGCTTCGGTCCGGGTCCGCTTCCAATTGATACATGCAATGGTCATTGCACTCGAGCCGACGACGGCGTTGTCTTTTGGAGGCATTCCTCAATAATCATTGCCCTCACATCAGATGGGAGGCCTCGTAAACCGGAGCTGATAGACAGTTTGAGGGTTCTTGCTCACTGTGTATCGTGCGTATTATCCTATTCATTTTCGTTTACTTTTGATGCTAATTGTTACACTTGGAGTATAGTACAGCGTGCCCGCATCTCGCTCACAGATATGAGGATCTGCAGAACACCATATTCGTATTTCCAGATCCGGATGAGTACTATGTGTGACTTGTGTCCAAGCACATTTGTAGTGCACAGACGCAAGGAAAGAGGGGGCAGTACGACGTGGATGTAT
This sequence comes from Omphalotus guepiniiformis, assembly GCA_028554645.1. Taxonomy (NCBI): domain Eukaryota; kingdom Fungi; phylum Basidiomycota; class Agaricomycetes; order Agaricales; family Omphalotaceae; genus Omphalotus; species Omphalotus guepiniiformis. The sequence continues at coordinate 819,532 of JAQOOI010000058.1, forward strand.
GACTCGGAGGATTCATAGTTTGATGTTTGTCCGTTCTTGTTTGTGAATGAAAACCCACCCTTATTCACGGACGCACGGCTGAGAACTGCAACACTGCCGATTTGGGCATACCGCGGCACTCGCCTCGGCGTCGTTTGCGAAAGTTCCCACAGCACAGCTTTGATCCCTCCTTCGTCCAGTACCACGACGACAGGCTACAAGAAGTACACTCCTTGTACCCTACCCTTCTTCCACAGGACCAACTCACTTGTAGCAACAAGAAGTAAACCTTCTTGTTCCTTCTCCTACGCGTCCCCGATCTTTCTGCAGCTATTCGCACTATTCTTGGTGGTCACCTGCAACAAATTCTTCTCACAACACCAACCGACCACCCCAACAAGGTTTGTGGCGACGTGGCCGTCATTCATTGTTCGGTGTGTGTAGAATGCTCGGGTTCGATCCCCGACAAGGCTTGTACTGCATGAATTCTCTGTCTTTTTGGTGAGTCCATACTCGTGGCATCCGTCGACGACGGTCACACTTAACCTCCCTTCACAAGGCCCGTGCTGTATTACACATGTACCCATTGTCTGGTATCTGTGAAGAATCGACTTTTGTTCGTTGTGCAAGATTTACGCTCAGGACAACGCAGTCGGAGAATGTAGGTCATCTGCTTCCGCTCCCAATTGATAGATGTCAGTGTATTCGATGGCGACGTTGTCTTTTGAAGGCACCCCTGCATTACCATCGTCAGACGGAAGAGGGCCTCGCACTTTGAGAGTACATGCTCACCGTATGTCGTGCGTAAACCATTCTGTTCAAAATTTTACTTCGAGTGCTGACTGTTACGATTGCAATGCAGCGTGTCCGCATCTCACAGATACGAGCATTTGCTGAGTGTAGAAATTAAGTTCTCGGATGCGGATGTCGATGTAATATCAGCTCGTTTTCTTATTGCTAACTCTGTTCGCCACCTAGTAAGTATATCGTCGTGCTGAGGAAAGAGAGACCGTAATGGTACTTTAGCCAAATGTATGTATATTCTTCGAAGCAACCAGGTTCTGTGCTCGAGACTTATCCGTCCACGACGGCTCCTAAAATGCAGTGTGAAAATTACCACCCCTAACCCCACCAACGAAAAGTGTACGTAAGTGGCTTGCCGCGGCATCGTGACGAAAGTTCCCACAGCACAGCTTTTGAAGCGTCTTTGTCCTTTGTTCAGCTTTGTTCAGTACCACGACGATCAGGCTGCAAGAAGTACAACTTCTTTCACCCTCCCTGTGCGTGACACCTTCAAGACTCGACGCCCGTATTCAGAAGCTACGAGAAGTAAACTTCTTGTTCCTTTTGATAGCCTCAACCGATCTTTGCGACTACTGGGGGTACGAACGTGCACGAACGGTTTATATTGAAGTGCAGAAAGCAACATAATCACAGGGATACGAAACTGAACTCATAAGGTGCGCAATTGTTCATTCAGCCATTCCGCCGCACTCTCTTACCTACACTTCATCAGCTTTCACCTCTGCACTTCATCGATTCGCTTGGTCCTACGTTGGACTCGTTTCTGGATTTAGAATACCCTCCCTTCTTATTTGGACGTCTACGACGGCCCTCTTGTAATTGAAGACATTTGATCATTGGTAAGCCTTCATGTGTACTCGACCTTTTACTCAAACTAATATTTGCTTCAAGCGTCGAGATGGAGAAATTCGTAGACTCGAAAGTGTTTTATGACCCCGAACTGTTTGGGTACTGGTCATCACCGAACGTTACCACTCTACAGACACCAATTCCTCGCTTTGACGCACAAATCCCAGCCAACTTTCGTTTTTCTGATTTCGTTAAACCCCGCTGGATGTCTAACCTCTATCCATATCTCGCATTCTGGCCCGTCAGGCCGAGGTTCGAAGGTGCTATTTTTTCGCGCTTGGACGTCACTGCTCAACCTCTCCCAATCGTGTCAGTTTCACGCGGCCATTACCCGAGGAGACGGCTTCACCCGAATGTTATCAGCTCATGGCAACGTCTGGAGACCGCGCTATGCGGCCTAGCTACATTCCTTATGAAACGACGGTATCCTGACAACAGAGAGCTGGGTGTACTTTTCCTACCTAGTAGTTGCGGTTACACCGATTCTTACAACAACGACGATAATCTCCTTGCTGTTGCCTATAGAGCTATATATGCTTTCATCTGCCTCTCCGCATTGTGTTCTTTTGCCATCGCTTCTAACATGTCCGAGTCCGACACTGAGCTTCGTGAACCGGGGTGGGTCACTGCCTGTCGTGAGCAAGGCGTATACGCGCAGTGGCTCACGGAACTTCAGAAGTCATTTATCTGTGATTTCTCACCTGGGTTCCGCCCAGGAGCCTATGTTAATGGGTATCATTCGGTCTGGGCAATTAGCTTCCCTGCGTTCAAAATAGCACACGTGCCTTTATGGATTTGGTGGGGTTACCAGCCTTATCCGGTTCTTGACACTGAGTACATGAAGAAATACTTTCCTACCGAGTCAGACACAAAACAATCCAAGGCACGAGCGGCCATGGCATTTGGTGCGCAACCCGCGCCAAAGACTCGCTCTGACGCCACGTCTGACAAACAGACTCCTCCTGATGCAGTATTGGAAACCGAGGCTTTCGATTCAAGTCTTCAGATGGATATCGATGCTTCTGGTGATTCTTCCACTCTGTCGACGACGACTGCACCCCTTCCTGTTCCTTCGACAGCATCACGCCAGCTACCACGCGAAACAATGTCTGAATTCAAAAAGCGAATGGCTGATGAAGAGAACGAATTCGTTTCTCACGAGAGCGAGAGCGAACGTGAAGCTCGCACCCAGAGAGAGGTACAGGCCGTTGGGGAGAACTTTGATTTCACTTTGGGGGAGCCAACTGTTGGAGTCGCGATGTTTGAGTGGGTATGTTGTGCGGGTGGGCACGAACTGAGAAACCTGGTGCCGCGTCGGGATTGGAAAGTGAGATGGGGTGCCATACATCGAGCTCGTCGTACCTATTATGGCTTTCTGGACGAATGGGATCTCGAGCTCCCTAGACAGGTCGACGACGACGACGACGAATCCGACTATGGAGACCAGCCATCAGAACCAGTATCTCCAATATCGTCTCCGTCGTCGCAGAAACACAGTAGCAATGTCGTCACCCGTCAACCGTTGCCTCCACAAATGCCAATTCCTCCTGGTTCAGCCTCGACAACAACAACAGTACTTTCCACTACCATCATGCTGCCCACTGCTATTTCCACAGTATCTGAGGGTGCTAGCCGCGACCTTCATATCACTGATGTGAAGCACTATTTTGGAGACATCGTGCCTCGCAACGTAGTGCAGACAATGTCATTGGAGAATGTCCTTCACACTCGATACGGTTTTCGTGCCAATACTCCGTATGTTACCGACGCCCGTATGAGAAAGTATGACAATTGCGCTTCCAACGTGACCAAAACATTTGACTGCATGGTTCGTCTTGGGATGAAAGCCTTCGTCGAAGATGAACTTGCGCCAGCGGCAGTAGACGTTTACAACTTTGTTGTTGCCAATAAAGAGAATCCCAGAGCTTTTCCCCCTCTCTGGGACTTCGAACCTCGACTTGCCAAGGATATCCATCATCACCTTAACTGGCAATACGAGAGGGTGGGGAAGAACTTACACTTGATTGGCATACGTGCCACCCCTCTTTACCGGCAATGGTGGGTCCTAGCATTATACGACGCAACAACCGTTGTCCAAATCTACCGCGAAAATCAAACGGGTATCCTAGCAATAGCAAGAAGTCTTCTTGAACGGGGTATTCGATTCTCGACAGTCAAGCTTGTGCGCACCAGGCCTCCCCCTCCAATCGAAAACAAACGCATTGCAGCACTTGGTGTCCGATCTCAAGGCCATCAATTCGATGTGGTTGAATATGCAGCATACGAGGAGACCAAGAATGATCTCTTGCGGTCTAGGTTGGGACGCGTTGCACGCATGCGTGGTGGTATTTTGTGGAGACTTGCACAGGACATCGTGGATCCAAAATCTGTCACATGTGGTCCGTCGAAGACGAATTACGCAGTCATCGAGGAAGCCGAAAAGTATTATGTTGTCGACGATGTCGCCCTGGACGTTCAAACGGAGAATATGATATGCGGTGTGTACTTCGTCAGAACAGGTGGGTGTTTTCTACTGAATCTCCCTACATGCCCAGACACTGACACTATTTCTATGTTGCTCAGGAAGGGGAACACAAGTGGAGGAACGGTCATGGTGGCCGAAAGCCGCGACATGGGAGAAGGGAGGATGCAATGTTGGTTACTGGTCGGTCGATTGCGAAAATTGGTATCAGAGACGACTTGCTCAGATTACAGAAGGAAAGGCGAAACTTCTGACGGCGACGGAATGGAAAGTGCAGCTGAAGCAGAAGGTCTCCCACACAGCAGCATTCCAAAATGGTATCAATAGCCTCGCGGACTCACTGCTATGCCAAGAGTATTCGTACTGGGAAGCGTAGCTATAGTTTGATCTCTTGTTGAACAATTTTTTGAAAAAGCAGCAATTCATTCGTACATCCTCTTTTGAATTGGTTGGTTGATTACTGCTTGCTGGAAAACATTTCGTGAGTTGAGGTGAAGACCGACACCATCAAAGAGCTGAGCGCTGAACGTTTATAATAACAACATTTTATAACAACATTTTATAAACACTTTCCGTCGTAGACGGGGCTTATACAGGTCTCAAAATTCTGATCTTGGTCGTTAATAGGCAAAATTCGGTAAGTCCACGCACTCGTTGCTATTTTACCTCTTGACTCACACTTCTCCGTAGTAGATGAATGTATATCGTGGGTGTGTTCTCTACACAGTCAGCTGAGTAAGAAACAGTTCGTCCATTGTTATGCGATAATCAGACCTCACACTTTTCTTCTATTTCTGTGGTGCAGTTCGTCCTCTTCCCTTCAATCTCCGTCGTAGACGACTGGTTCAAGCGCCTGCCGTTCGTGATCGACGATCAATGCCAGGCCAAACACCTCAACCATTCCTTCGAGTTCTGGTGGTTTCGTACAAGTACTAAGTGACACTCAAGGCATATTTGTCCGTCGTAGACGACTCGTGTAAATTTTAGATTGTGGAGTCTGTCGGTAATACGAATGCTTCGAGTGATATACGGTGCTCAAGGTACTTCCGTCGTAGATCACTTCTCTTTTTTACTTCTGAAGTTTGTTCTTTATTTGGTGAGTCATACAGGAACGCAATACTATAAAAGTTGGCTAAAAGAAGGTCAATCCGTCGTAGACAACTCTTCTGAACGTGTTCTTTTTGCGATCGTCAACGAATAAGTCACAGTATCAATAGATGAATGGGAAATGGACAAGAATTTGGGTGAGTCGTCCCCCTCGTTTGTAGTGACCTACGAAAATCAACTTACTTTCCGTCGTAGAAGACTGCATCCACAGTGCGCAATTCGTTTCCGTTCTTTTCTGAACGATCCTTCCCTCGTATCGACGAATCGAGAGTCGGCGTACATCTTCCCGTCGTAGACGACTGCTTCATTCATGTGCAGTTCGCGATTGACGGCCAATGTAAATTGACTCTTAGTGGGCGTTGGTGAGTCCAGTACAATCACTTTAGTGTCAAGTGTCAAGATATATGAGTTCACATTTGCTTCAGTTTCAAGGTCTGGTGAGTCGTCCAACTGGTTCAAACAAAACACGAGACTCGAGGCCATTGCGTCCGTCGTAGATGACTTCAATTCTGCTAAGCTGGTAATTGTTCATTATTTGGTGAGTCACACAATCAAAACTTGAAGACATACACAGACAGATGAATTCCGTCGTAGACTGCTTCATTTGTGTGCACTACGTTTCGTTACCGGGATCGTCAACGGTGGAAATATATGGATGGTGCGGCTAATGGAATGCACAACGCAATTGGGTGAGTCGTGCAACTGCTTCGCATACGATACTCACGCACCTTCCGTCGTAGATGACTGCATCCATTGTGCGCAACTCCTCCCCTGTTGTTTTCTGATCGTTCCTTTCTCGGGACCGGCCATTAAAGGGGTCAACATACATCTTTCCGTCGTGGACGACTGCTTCGATCGCGCGTAATTCGTGATCGATGCAATTACACTCTTTCGGACTCTGGTAGGTCGCAATATTACTCAATAGTGTCAAGCGACGGTCAAAATATTTCTGTTCGTCGTAGATCATTTACGTCTGTTGTTTTATATTTTATGGAGTCAGTCGTTGTGAGTCGTACAGTGAGATTAGATCATGAAGGCACATGCGTCCATCGTCGATTTATGCAAATTGTTGCTGCTTTTGTTCCCCGAATTTGACATTGATAAAGAATGCAGCGAAGGGTTACGATTCCGTTCTCCACGGTCAATAGTATCTGAGCTTTACAATGCCTCGTAATGTGTCCGTCGTAGACGACTACTACTTCGCCTTGCTCACGCTACGCCAACTGGTCCTTGAGAACTCAGGATCTCGGTGCGTCTCTCCTTCTAACTAAACTTTGCCCTTAAGTGACGTGGGTGTTGTTTAGAAAGATAAAACAACTGGGAAACCCCCCTTCCGCCAGAAACCCCGACTGCCAATGTAGAAATCCACTTACTTCTCGGCCAACTGCTGGCCGTACACTTAGTCGCTATGCACGTATGTTCATACCACCGCTGTTTTAACTTCTGCGCTTTTCAGAATGTTACCATTGCCTCGAGCTTTGTCTAGAGCAACAATATTTGCACAACTGCAGAACAAGTGCCAACTCGTGCTCCTTTCTTTGCCCTCTAATTGAGATCTACTGTGTCAGACCCCTCATACTTACAGCTCGTGTTCGTTTGGCCATTAGTATTTGCACCAGCGCGCGCTGTACACCACCAATACATAGGGCTAGAGAATGGCCCCGCCGGGGCTGCGTAAGACGCCAGGCTGCTCAGTGACTCGAGCACACGGTGCTATTGTCTGCGCGGAGCTGGAGACGTCTCTCCAGAGTCTGGACTCTGCCATTGCTCTGCCAACTCAGACCTTTGGTAGGTACTTAATCCATGTTGAAGATGTTGACCGAAGTCAAAGTCAATTTTTTGCACCCCCTTAGTGACGTAGCAACTACGAATTGGTTCATCTGAATGTGCTTGACTTAAGTCCGACTTAGCTGTGCGTAGGAAATATTATGTGGTCGTTGTTGTACATATTGATCTCAGGTAAGTCTGGTTGGCTGGTTACTATTCTTATCATACACTCGCCTTCAACGCTCTTGTCTCTTTTCAGATCGTCTTAGAGCGTTACTACAACCTCTGTCACCAATTTCAGCAGCACGCACGAACATTCTTTGACGTCGACCGCGTCAACTTAACGTTGACCAAAAACCCACTCGAGTAAGTACGATTGTTCACAGATTCAGCTTCACCACCAACGATACCGGTCTTTCATACCTTTTTAGTCGTTACGAGTCACTTTCATCATCCGCCTCTTATCGTATCAGGTGAGTAGTGCGGTTTCTTAGCTCCTTACTCTGAACTTTTTCCAGATCGTTGCTTCACGCTCTTCATACCCTCTTACCGACATGTCGTTCTCTGATTCGTGGAAGCGCGCCATACGAAGGCCGGTATCAGTGGCCGATAGGCCGGGATGGATCTATTTCTTTCGGATCGGAACGACTACAAGTTACAAAGTTGGACGAACCTGCGACTTGAAACGGCGGAAGAAGGAGTGGCAAAGGCAGTGTGCGGGGCAGGTTCAACATTGGTACGGCGCAATGCCGGTGCGCTACAGTATTCGTGCAGGTACGTAGCAACTGTTTTATACCATCTTACCTTACAGAGGAGTTGTACTCGGAAGAACGACTTGTCCATGTACTCTTGCACCGGATGTGCCGACGGAGGCCACGAGACAAATGCTTACATTGTGAGTCCAGTATTTTCTTTCGATCCTTACTGAGATTCGTCAGGTGGACGACGACATCGCGAGATATTTAAATTTGGAGGAGGTCGGAAGGATACAGTGAGAGCGATCCGCTGGGCTATCAACTTTGTAGCGGGGCTTTAAGGTACGTTCTATTTTATTCGACTCACCTGGAATGTCTAACTCAGTATGCATCCAGAGTAGTTACAATACTTCAACGTGAACGTTATGAACGGGTGTTGTGTGAATTAACTTCTCATGCTCGTAAAACGCATTGTAAGGTATGAGTACATTCTTTGTGCGACAGTTCGAGTGTTGTTGCTAGTGTTCGTGAAACTCATCACGGATCGTGCAGTTGAATGGGGTCAACACACAAATTGGCCCGTACACAACCCTCCGGAACGCCAATTTACGCCTGTTCAAGCCTAAATTGTGGTAATGAGAGGTGTAGTACAAGCTGATTCATATTACGTGCTGATTGATGACAATAGCGGGAGTCGACGACGATCCGTAGACGGGTATGTGTTTTCTTGTATAGCCTGGTAAGCTCACTCATTTCTATGCGATTTATAACTCACTGCTTTCATGTCGTAGACGGATTTGTATGTTCTTTATAGCAAACGTATTCCAAACAATTGCTACAGTCACCATGGAATGTTGGGACTACATTGTGAGTTACTCGTTGATAATTGGCACTCTTAATTCATCTTTTTTCCCGTCGTATATGGACGTTTATGTGCTGTATAGTCTACGTGTGTCGCACCCTTGCTACGATCACGAATACAGAGTAGTAAGTTCATTTTCATCGGCAGTTCTAACTCACACTATTTCCGTCGTAGACCGATCGGTATTTGTTGTATAGCCTAGCACGAATTACCTGTGCGTATACAGAAGACATTGTAAGTTCTCTTGCCCTTGCTACGTTCATGAATACAAAGTTTACGCTTTGCAGCATTGACAGTTCTAGGTCACTCTGCTTCCGTCGTAGACGGCTAAGTATCTGATGTACAACCTAACACCATGTACGTGTGCATATGAATGACACCGTGAGTTCACTTGTCGTTCTAATTCCTTGTTTAACCGTCATAGACGGAAATGCGTCTCCTGTATAGCCTACGTGTGTCAAACTCTTGCTACGTTCACGAATACAGCGTAAGTTTCTTGCATCGAGTGCTACTTCACATTATTTCCGTCGTAGACCGATAGGTATTTGCTGTATAGCCTAGCGTGCGTATACAGACGACATTGTGAGTTCTCTTGCCCTTGCTACGTTCACGAATACAAAAGTTTACGCTTAGCATTGACAGTTCTAGCTCACTCTACTTCCGTCGTAGACGGATATGTAATTCTTATACAACCTGTGCGTATACCTACGACATTGCGAGTTCACTTGTTGTTCTGACTCCGTGTTTTCCCGTCGTAGACAGATGTGGATCTTGTGTATCGCCTACGTGTGTCGAACCTTTGCTACGTTCACGAATACAGAGTAAGTTTACTTGCATCGACAGTTTTATTTCACACTGTTTCCGTCCACAGATAGGGATTGATCGTATAGCCTGGCGTGCGTATACAGACTATATAGTGAGTTCTCTTGCCCTTTCTACGTTCACGAATACGAAGTTCACTCGTGGCGTCGACAGTTCTAAGTCACTCTCGTGTTCCTGTTACTTGCATCGACAGGTTTATGTCATGCTACTTATTTCCGTCGTAGACAGACAGAAATTTGTTGTATAGCCTGGCGTGCGTATACAGACTATATAGTGAGTTCTCTTGCCCTTTTCTACGTTCACGAATACGAAGTTCACTCGTGGCGTCGACAGTTCTAAGTCACTCTCGTGTTCCTGTTACTTGCATCGACAGGTTTATGTCATGCTACTTATTTCCGTCGTAGACAGACAGAAATTTGTTGTATAGCCTGGCGTGCGTACACAGACAATATTAGTGAGTTCTTGCCCTTTCTACATTCACGAATACGAAGGTCATTCATGGCATCAACAATTCTAAGTCAATCTCCTTCCGTCGTAGACGCATATGTATTTCTTGTACTTCCAAGCTTCATGCACGTGTGCGTATACATACGACATTGCGAGTTCAGTTGTTGTTGGTAGTTGGCACATAGTTCTAGCTCACTCTACTTCCGTCGTAGACTGATATGTAATTCTTACACAACCTGTGCGTATACCTACGACATTGCGAGTTCACTTGTTGTTCTGACTCCGTGCTTTCCCGTCGTAGACGGATGTGCATCTTGTGTATAGCCGTGTGTCGAACCTTTGTTCACGAATACGGAGTAAGTTCACTCATTGCATCAATAGTTCTAACTCACACGGTCGTAGACAGATATGTATATGGTGTATAGCCTAGCACCATGTACGTGTGAGTATACATACACTGTACACATGTTCGTCTACGCAGGGATCAGAGTGGGTTGGGTCTGGGTTGGGTTGTAAATGTTGAATCACAAGGTGTGCTCTTAAGAGGGTTGACCATGGTGCTTCTACGAATTGATTCGAGGGTTAGGGGTTTAGGGTTAGGGGGTTAGGGGGTTAGGGGTTAGGGTTAGGGGTTAGGGGTTAGGGGTTAGGGGTTAGGGGTTAGGGG